>OZ023211.1:57610419-57900045 GCA_963995525.1 Escarpia spicata | reverse complement strand
ACACACACACACACACACACACACACACACACACACACACACACACACACACACACACACACACACACACACACACACACACACACACACACACACACCACACACACACACACACACACACACACACACACACACACACACACACACACTCTCTCTCTCTCTCTCTCTCTCTCTCTCTCTCTCTCACACACACACATACACACACACCCTCTCTCTCACTCCTCTACCCTTCTTCCTCTTGTTTTCCCCTGTCTTCCTCCGCTCTCCCCTTTCTTGAATCTCTCTCTGGCCATCTGTATGTCTGTTCGTTTGTCCGTCTGTGTGTCAATCTGTTGTCTCCTTTTAATGGCACTCTGAATAATTTTCGTTATCTTTTTCTCACATATACTTCTGCAATTATTCGGTTCAGAGCATCAGTTCAAATGTTCAAAGAATGGTACAAACGTCACTGTCCTACCTGTTCGTCAATCAATACATAAGGCAATGTTTAAAAATATATGTGATAACAAAACATTATCTTGAAAAACTTCAGGGAAATCGTACAAAGCTATGTTAAATACAGCAGCGGAAACTGTCCCTAGTCTGTTTCGGAATTAAGGTAGGTTGCAACCTAAAGTGGCACAACCTTCAAGAATATGAAAAATTTTAATGCTCCAAACTCTCTTCTATCGACCCATACGATGTCTTAACACACGTTATATTAACTTTTTACAACGTTGCGCCTTGTTGTTTTAAATAATGTTCACGCTCTGTGGCGGTTTTGCCGGTTTGTCGTTGCCAGGTCCTAAACGACGACGGAAAAGTCAGCCATTTTGTCGATGCTAGTCGACAGCGCCACCGGAACTGGGTCACCTACATAAACTGCGCACGCAACGTGCACGAACAGAATTTGGAAATATTTCAAATAGGCTTTGATATCTTCTACAGGGCTACCAAGGTGAGTGGGACAGACCGTGTTACATCACTGAGCTTTTAAAACGGGAAACCTGTAGATTGGCAGCACAGACGACGCTTTTGGGAAACTATAGTGCTGAATCACAAGTATGGCCTATTAGCTTACGCCCTATGATGGAACAACACAACGAGTGCTGTAGTTATACCCAAGACATAGTTTAGTTTTTTAGATTCGTTCCCGTTGACCATGTAAGTTCTACTAACGCCAAAGACAACATGCTAAGTAGACATTTCTCTGTAATGCCAATGTTAACGCCACAGTGGCGCCATCTGGAGAGTGACGCATCACTCAATTCGTCCACTGTTTCCATCTTTCTCATACAAATAGACAGGGATACCGTGTGAACAGCAGACATATGTAAATCACTCTATGTTATTTAATAAAAGGTTCACATTTCTTTATTAAATACATTACATACGGGTTTCTGGGATACTACCCTACTGGCCCCCACAGGTAGCATATTATATATTTATTGTATTCATAGATTGGCTGTAAATAAAATCCCCTTGTCCGTCAAAACATACAGGTTCGTGTATAGCCAAAACTTACGAGCGTTTCTATGAGGTGCTGCCTAATAATCGTGTATACACGCGGTGCCTTTTCAGGATATTGCGCCTGACCAAGAATTATTGGTTTGGTACGGACCGACGTGCGACAGTTTCCTTGGTATACCAGGGGCGTGGGCGGGAGACAGGGGGAAGGGAGACAGCGTGGACAAGTCGGACAACAACTACTGCTACACCAAAGGTATGTACGTGCTAGGATAACTATCGTGACGTCAATGACAACACCATGGCGGTGACTAGAACAACATGACGACGACAACAACTGCAACTAATCACACGTGGAAATGACTAATACATGAGAACAACAATACCATCGACATTGACAATAATGGTTACAGTCAAAAACCCGTTTCTTGTTAAATCTTTCGACTCTTGTTAAATCTCGACTGACTGGCCCGTTGTCGGGATGTTTCGGTTGACCCAGTACATCGACAACTGCCTGATAACAACTACACAACAACACTTAAATGTCAACAATAACACAAGCCAGCGAACACATTCTAACGACAAACAAAACGACACCCAAACACCCACGTCTTTATCGGAATTGTACCGATATAATTCATCGGGGCTTACAATTATGGTCAACCTTGCCAGTGAAGGTTCTAAGATATTGTTGACCTCCAGATAAACCAGACCGCTCGTCCTGCGTCAGTCAGACGGTCGGGACGTCGGCCAAGAAACTTTCGTGTGCCTTGTGTTGGCGCGGCTTCAACTCGAAGAGTAACCTCCGGTCCCACATGCGCATTCACACCCTCGAGAAGCCGTTCGTCTGTCGCTTCTGCAGCAAACGCTTCAGTCAGTCGTCGACCCTCAGGAACCACATTCGTCTACACACGGGTAAGTCGAGCCGGCTAGGAATGGTTCGTCGATTTTGAACGGATCCGGTTAAAACAAGTAAATGTAGTTTGTTCGATGATTTCACAAAGAAAAAGTAACATCTTGCGAAATGAGCACAAGAAAAGGTAAGCGAAAAACCCGATTTGATAAGTTGCTATAACACTGATAAATACAAGTTTCTCTATGAAGCCATCAATCAAATCGTCTTTAATTTCAGGTCCCTGTTTGAATCATCTGTTGTGGGCCTACTCTAAATATGGTTCTCGCTTCTCACTAGTTTTCGATCTAACCGCCCTCGTAAAACTACCCCATTACTACACCAAAATGTTTACTGTAAGCAATTCATATACTACACTTTCATAATGTTAACGGTTTCTTCGTTTTCTTTCAAAGGAGAAAAGCCATACACGTGTACAATGTGTGACAGTGCGTATTCTCAACTGGCCGGGTTGCGCGCGCACCAACGCAGCGCGAGGCACCGGAAGACGGGTCGGTCAGTCACCACGACGTCTAGCTGAACACACGAGACACCTACCTAAGACTGTTGCTGTGCTATAAATGACTAAAGGTTCTTCTTCTTCTTCGGCGTTCGCCCAATGAGCGTGTTTCACTGTGCTGTCGTTGTGCGCCTGACGGGATCAGGCTCAGCACATCCAACATCGGCATACATGCTGAATGTTCCAAAGAATCGAGTTCAAAGATGATGCATGAAATGCATACTTAAACAAGAACTTGCACAACGACCCGTGCCTATTTGTACGTGACATGGTAACTCTGTAACGGCATGCGCACTATCTTTCCCTCTTGTGCTCTTCGTTTTTCATTTTCAGCATATCACAGGAACACATTCCTCATTGCAATTTTATATTGTTGATAAAACGTATCTAATGAATTTAGAGTTAGTTGCATGCTTATAACGAAAACGTTTTTGTGAGCGTGTTTTATATAAATTCCTTCTACCACTTTTGCAGAAGAGCGTTGTGTTATGATGCAATAATAATGAGTGAGTGATGTGCTCTGTCATAATGCCGGCAACTTATTCTTAACGATCGGGAGTTTGTTCGGGAAGGAGGACACCATGAAAGTTGTGCAAGACCAAACGTCAATCAGATGTAATAAGTTAACGAAAAAGATGGTTTAAAGTTGGGTGTGACGAAAGCGACGATGCTTCAACGGCGGAACCTATACTCAGTGCAAAAAGAAACTTACCACAACTATAACA
This sequence comes from Escarpia spicata, assembly GCA_963995525.1. Classification (NCBI taxonomy): domain Eukaryota; kingdom Metazoa; phylum Annelida; class Polychaeta; order Sabellida; family Siboglinidae; genus Escarpia; species Escarpia spicata. Next base: position 57,896,462 of record OZ023211.1, on the reverse strand, counting down.
TTGAAATACAAAGTTGTATAACAAATATAATAAAACAATTGTATTGATAAGGGAAGACTGACATATTATTGACCGGAATCTGACATTAAATCAGTTGTAAGAGCTGCGACTATTGCACACGACAGCCACAACTACCGCAAGTCGCTTTTGTAAATTCACACTTCAATTATACCACGTTTTGTCACCGTTGGCTGTGATAAATGCATCGCATCTCTGTCGCATGCTTTGCACCAGCCGCCGTATGGGTTTCCGCCCCACTCGATCGTTTAGCTGCTTGGATGAGTTCTCCTCTGTTGGTTGGTCTCCGAGCCCTTCGCCCAAAGCACGTATGAAGCTCGTCCCAGAGATGTTCGACGGAGCTTAGATCAGGTGTGACCGCGACAGCCTCGTCCTGCAGGAAAGCCGTATAGGTTCGGGCTGCATGTAGACCAGCGTTCTCTTGCTGTGATGTCGCAACGTCGGAATGAAGTTGAAGGTAGGGTATCAGATCAGACCTGAAGATTTCGTCGGTGTATCATGCACATTGTGGTTCCCATCAGTTACAATCAAGGGGGTCCAGTGGGGTCCAAACATTCCACACACTCGAACCACTCCACCGGACCCCTGCATGATCTCTTGATTTCCAGCTAAGGAACTATACTGTGAAACTTCCTTCTAGCACTGGAATTGCGGGTTCGCTGGCTGTGGCCTGTGTGTTTGAAGCCGCATCACGATACCCGAGTGCAAATCCTAACATGCCGAGACGTTTCAGCGTTCATCACTTGATAGACGCGGCACTTTGATTCCTAAATACATTATATGGTGGTTTTCTTGTTGTCTTTATCACACACCTCTCTTAAACCACCCCAAAGTATTTGACCAACTAATTAATGTGTAGCGACGTGGTGTATTGGCTAGAACAGCGGACTCTCAACCGAGAGAACCCGGTTTCGAATCCTTTGCGGCGGTGTCGAACCTTGGGCAAGTTCGCTCACTATACGTTGCTCCAGTTCATTCAGCAGTATGAACGAGTACCTGGCTGTAGACAGTTGTAGATAATTGTGTACGAATAGTCTTCGCGCATTAATTGCAGCGTGGCTGAATGCTTCTCAGAGACGTCGAGATGAAGTTCGATTGAACACACCTGCCAGGGTGTGCAGCGCCTTGAGCAGTCCTAGCGACTGGATACTGCGCTATAGGCATAGCCAGAACTTACCCTTTTCTTCACGCACAAGTGCCCTGGTGCAAATGTGTGAAACAACCAATAAGACCAGCTTAAACACATTTGTGTTTCTTTGCTCCAAAATCGACCTTTGGAAACGACCGACAGTTGAAGATGGTGGGTAAACCACGCAAGGAACTTGCATGTCGGCCACGCAACCATTAAGTATAAGGAGGTGGTGTGATTTACCAAATGCGAAGTGATTGTACTCTCCTTCGAACCATTGTTACCTAAGATAAATAACTTACAAACTGTTCGGCTTCTTAGTCACGTGATTTTAAACGACTTATAAGAATTAACGCCACAGAATCCCAATCGTAAACTTGAACGAATCGGAGGGACCGTTCCGTTCCGTCGAAGGCGTTCGCGAACAATCCTCCCTGTTGGTCGCAATGTTGTCAACATATCGAAGTCATCGCGTCCGCTGAGCGGAACGTTAAGGCCGGGAAACACCAACTCTTTTCGTTCGACCAGACTAGACTCACCCCAACTGCAGAATATAGAAACTCCTTTTTTCCCCGCACTTTAACTGTATGGAATATCCTAGAAGCGTCATTATATATAATTAACGCAAAGGACGCCCCACAATTTAAGGAACTGCTGGACTGTGCGCAATGCTCATAGAGCAACCAACATCATTGGTGGGATACCCAGCTGGGATTTGCCGATTCTTAAACAGAAACAGTGTATACGCTACACCGACTACGCTATACTAGAACTTTCGAATACGTCAGGCTGACACGATTAGCCCTGACATAGTCGAAAGTTTTCAAGTTTACATGATTATGACGTCATGCCGGCTTCGAGTATAGAAAACAGAGCCGGTAGATGTACATTTATTTTGTACTTGAGTAAAAATACAACTAGGAAAAAAGCTACTCAAATAAAAGTACTTTTTTTAAATGTACTTGAAGTAAACACAAAAGTACCTTTTATAAGTAAATGGCTTGTAATTTTGTTTTGCAACTTGTACACCACCTGGTAATCAAGTCGGCTAATGGTAACGAATCATCAGCAAATCAGAAAATAATACCACTTGTAGTTTCCGATTATACATATGTATAGATCTGTGCTGGGGGCAAACAGGTTAGAAGTTCCAAAATGTTAACACAAATCATGGATACTTCATTACATTAAGAAAAGTACACCTTAATTGTACTTCGTTACAAGTAAAAGTACTTCTTAAAAATGTACTTTGTTACTCAAGAAAAGTAAACTTTTCTACTTAAGTAAAGTAACAAAGTAAAAGTACTTCTTGACATTCTGTCGGTGTGAGTCTGGTCTGGTTAGGCAGAAAGTGCCAGTGTATCCCGATCTTTAGGAGCACGTCTACGCACTCCGACATTGAACATAAAACACGAACGTCGCGTGATCTCGTCATCGCCGATTCAGCTCGAAGACCCTTACGTCGACGTGCAGCAGTGATGTCGCACCAGAGATAGACACGCGCCACTCACAATCTGCTTCAATTCACCAATAAAATTAAGACAATTGAACAACGAGTCGTGCTTCAAGGAACATCTAGCCACGGTCACGGACCGGACAAAGGCATGCGCACGAACACCTTGTGTCTAGGACACAACAGGGACAGTGGTGTATTTAGGATCATGGAAGGGGGAGGGGCAAGCTTAGTCAAACCAGGGGTGCATGCATACCAGTCCCACGACACAGTCAGCACGACAGTCAAACGTCATTTAATCACGACATATTTTGGTTATAAAGACAACTTTTAATTTAAACGTTTGTAGTGTACACAAAGAGAATTCCTCATATTGCGTTAATCGGGATAACAAGCGTACAAGTGCTTCACCCAAACCAAGATTATTTAGATACAACCCCAGTGATTATTACATATATGCATTGCTTCAAAATGTACACGACCGCGGAACTAGCTCAATGCCAGAGTAAGATTATTAACAAAAGTCGCAAGGCAATTATTGGTGAATGGAGATTTAAGTGTATACAAAACAAGTTTATGTACAAATTATACACGTCATTGTAGTAAACAGGTGTGCAGCACGCGACAATGATGAGCTGGACAAACGACAACAATGACATATCCTGGCTGAATATATTACACACGAGATGGGGCGCCTGTACACACCCATGTACACGTCATTCTCACACACTACGGCCGTATAAATACAAGTGGAAAAACGTTGAATCAATTGTGTATCTGCCCACATCTAAGCACACCACTCATACCTTGAGCTTGTCAAACAATACGGTGAATACATATTTCAAACACCCTTAAATAATTACAGCTGAATTCACAAAGCAATACATATGTCAATCAAGATTATACACAGCATACCTATTATAGAAATAAGAACTACAGTTCAACAGAGAGCCATATGAGGTGCCTGCTATTCTCACAGATTGTTTCCGTGCATGACAAAGCAATATATGTAGAATCTAAATGCATGTGGCTGTAATTTAAAAGAAAAAGTATATTAAAAGCTACCCTAAATAGCACATGTTTAGCATTTCTATTAGAACAGGATTTTACTCATTCAACTTAGTTCAGGAGTAGTCAACATTTGTTAACTGGTTCATTTTAGTTGATTAGACACACTTAAAGTTACAACACGTATGCCAATTGCAACATGATAAAAACTGTCCACCAATTTAGATGAAGCAAATTTTAATGAATTATTGATCGAACACGAAGAGCTCTCCTGGGAGACAAATGTCAGTAGGAAGCAAACCAGGGCCTGTAAAGAGATATACATAGCCACAGTCATGTCTAGTGACAAACACACCGGGCAGACAGACTAGATCAGAACACAACGTTTTCAGTGTAACAATAAATAGCAGTGAGAATGATTATGCATAGCAGAATGTAGGTAACTTGGTACACTCTTGTGTGTGCACATGCATGTGCGCTTGTGTGCATTCATGTGTGTGGTTTGTATATTGAAAACATTCATTGCACTTTCCCTTGTCTCAAATACACTTGTGAACTAAACTGTTATTTTGTTGTCAAATATAACTGATTCCAACTCTCATACTTGCCCCAACTTTAGGGTTAGGTTAGGGTTAGGGTTCTGCCACCATCATTCCTTTGTTCTCAGTAATAAGGCTGCATATGAAGAAATACAATGTCTTCAACTTGACACTATTTACATCACTGGTAGGATACGTAGTGTTACATCTGTGAACTGTGCTTGATGTTTATACCAGCATTATCCTTTCTCAGATCATATCATTTTAAAATTTCAACTGGAGCACCTACAAAGCCAGCGTTCACGGGTTTTACTTTGTAAACACTAAATTATAAATAGATATATAGCGGCTAAGGTAACTATTCTAAATCACACGGAAATACAAAATAAAGATGTATATAACTGAAATAATTAAAAACAACTTCATATTCCTGAAGTTTCTTCATGACATTACTGCTGTTATCATGTAATAACTGTCATATGGGCATTGATAACTCAGAAAATGATCTATTAATGTGACTTAACAAATTTTGGCATACATACATGCAAAATTAATCTGATAGATAAGTAACTACATTCAGCAGAGACTCATAGTTATGCATAATCCATTATTTAGACATGTTTAAAATGTAAGTTTAATCCTCCAGATGTTAGGATTGTGTAGCAAAACATTTTGATTTAAAGATGTTTAATCCATGTTTCAAAGACAGTGTATAAGGATGAGAAAGTTATCAGCGGCTATCTCAGCTGCACATAGAAACTTGTCTTAAAGAAGATTCCTTCATAGCGATCACTAATTTGCATAGGAATCGACTGTCAGTTACTTGTTGATTATTGTTGATTATCATAAATCCATAAAATTATTTAGATTTTTCGCATTCCTAGAGAAATAAAAACTAGATCGTTATATATGTATGAACCTTGTAATTAAGACCATTCGCAAACAGTTGTTGACAATATCCGACACGTGAGGAAAACGTTTTTCTGGGTCGTGTCATCTTGGGATAATAATTGGGCATGCCATTAACCCTTTAGACACCATCATGTTTTAATGAAATTCCCATTGCACAAATTCAACAAAATATGTTTTCAAACAATGCTAACTCAAAAACTTCCAATACAAACTTCACTCAAATAGTCTTGTAGGTGGCATGTACGACTTGTTAAAGCACAGATTATTTATCAGGCAGTTGTGGGTGGGTGCAGTTCATGTGTGACAGATCAGCTCGTTGGGGTCTTTATGGTTAATGTCCATAATATTACATTCCCCTCTGCAAACAATAATAAACAGAAACATTCAAATTAGTTTTTTTTAAATAGGTTTCAGCAAAGCATGACTGTGCAGTCAAGATGTCGGAAAATATAGTTTATGCTGCATAAGATAGTTTTGCAATACAAAGGTCAGACATTGTCCCTCTTAATTACAACACAACACAAGGCAACGTGCCCACTGGTTCACATTGTACAACCTGCAAGTATAGCTACGACTTACAAGAATCAACATGGCAACTTGTAAAAACATCTATGTTTGAGCCACTTCAAGTAAACATTTGCATAGCAGTAACAGTATTCCTATAAAAAACAAATAAATAACATGAAAATGCTGACATCACGTCAAAACATAACATGCGGCCAAAGCTCAACATCCTTCCGAATTCAAATTGTCCATCTGGTGACATAAGCCCTCGAATTGGTTAGAAAAATGTTGCGTGATCAGGGACATTTTGGCAATATTCCTGTTTCCATATAAATACATGTTTCAAAAAGAAGGAAATCATGATTTAAGACACCTAAAATGCTATAAGACATTGAGCTTGTAAAGAATTGGAAGCCCTTGAAAAGACTATACAAACCACCATTCAATACAGACCGTATATGCATCATAAACATTGTCAATCGTTGTCAACATCACTCAGTGCAACTGGCCTATAAACTTTGCAAACTCTCAGTGTACCGTTAAAACAACTCTGACTGCCAAGGGGTGATCTCATAGGTTCACAAAGTCCAACAAAGTACGGTACTTCGTATCAGTTCAAACCATCAACCACCTCTTCCAATATGTTGTATCGGGCTTCAGATGTGGAGCGGTCCAAAATGGCTCCCAGAACCACCCACTTGTACGTAATGATGTACAGTTTGTAACTTTGTAAACTTATGTAGTCCCCCCTTATGCAACAGGATCATTGCCACTTCCCCTCTATATGAGCACAATTCAAACAAGTTCTTCCCACCCCGCTTTCCCCTAGCATAACACCATCACTGTTCACATGACTGGAATGACCAAACGACAACACACAACACACGTAAACCTCAACAACGACCTCAGTCTCAATTAACAAACATTCACTGAATACCAATCTGTGGTTGTTCACCCAAGCTACGCATGCTTCAAACTGATCCACATTCAGTAGATTAACAACATCAACTCCCTGTCGTATTTTATGTAGACAATGCCCTTATTAACTTACTTACAGCCCTATATATGTCATAGCAAATTAGTCGGAATTTACATCCAAATTATATACTAATAAACAAACTCCATCATTCATGCATTTCCAAAACATACAACTGCTTTGAAGGTAGATACAAGTAATCTTGTTTTCATACATTTTTTGTGTGTAGAAAAACCAGGAGTTTCCTGAATTCTGATGGCATAATTGAACTACCCAAATGGCATGATTTGAAACAGAGGCCACTCCACTCTACATGTCGTTTTAAGATACAAAAAACTACATGGATTCTACACTTATGAACAATTATTTCATGTAATAATTTTACAGACACTCTGTGTAATATATCAATATACAAAGCTGTACGGATTGTGGGAGCTGGGTGTATACATTCATGCAACTGAAAACTGCACAATTTTACTAGGCTTTTACGCCATCTACAATGTCTGTCTTGGCAAACAAATTTACATGTTCAAAATTGCATATGCAACAAGAAACTGCATACATTGTCCCAAGTAGCGCCTTGACTGCGGCTGTCCCCGGTCTTGGGTCAGTGACTGTTTACTTGAGCAAGGGTCGTGTGGTGTTTGAAGGTTTTCCTGCTGCGGTGACAGGAAGTGGGTTGGTTCGTGTTGAGACTGGCCATCATGCTCTCCTCCCCTGTGCCACTGTGTGACTCTTTCAGCCTCACAAGAGCATCTTCGTAGTCGTGCATCAGACCAGCTATCTCAGGGGCCTGCGAAAGAAATATTATAACAAGGTAATGTCTACTGCGCCTACATCTTTGGAAACCAAGCTCAGATATCATCAAGACAAAAGGGTTGGTCATTCTGATATTCAATCAGTATTCAAGTTGTCGACAGGTCAGGTGAATGGATAAGCAAGGTTGTAAAGATAAGTTTTTAAATCACTGCGGAATTGTGTAATATTTTCAATTGTTCTAACACTAACATGGAGCATATGCCAGAGTAAATGAATGAACAGAAAAAGCCCTAGTTCCAATGTTAGTGTTGACTCTAGGAACAAAAAGTAAGTCGGATCTAGATGATTAAAGCTGGAATGCAAATAAGATGGTTGCTTACATGAAAAAGCTTTGTATGTAATGGTAGATTAAAAAAAATTATACGATATCGGTCAGGAAGCCAATACAAAGACTTCCTTAGTATATAAGAAGAGATTCATCCTGCAAAATGCAAATTTGGCTAGGGGTAGCAATGTCAGCCATATTTTTGTCCTTGCATGTAAAAATTTCAAAAAGACAAAAACATCCACTGATGAGAGATATATGCAAGTATATACCATACACAATTAAAAATCTATGTCTGCTCCAAGAAAGCCCAATGGCACATACTGCCCCAGGAAAGCCTAGTAGCATGCACGTACTGCCCCAGGAAAGCCTAGTAGCATGCACGTACTGCCCCAGGAAAGCCTAGTAGCATGCACGTACTGCCCCAGGAAAGCCTAGTAGCATGCACGTACTGCCCCAGGAAAGCCTAGTGGCATGCACGTACTGCCCCAGGAAAGCCTAGTGGCATGCACGTACTGCCCCAGGAAAGCCTAGTAGCATGCATGTACTGCCCCAGGAAAGCCTAGTAGCATGCACGTACTGCCCCAGGAAAGCCTAGTAGCATGCACGTACTACCCCAGAAAAGCCGTACAATGTGAGCTCACCTCGGCTGTGTGAAAGACAAGACTGGGTGCCATGCTCCCATGTCCAATAGTGAAAGTCAACATCTTTGACGTCACATCTGTGTGCGCTATCTCTTTGTACAGGTATGTCACCGAGATATTCTGAAGGTCAAATAAAGAAGATGTTCTAGAAGTCATTCCTAACACTTAAGCCCATGCAATGTGAGGCATAATGGGATTGGCCCAGATGCACCAATTTAACAAACAGTATTCCTTGTATTAAATGCACATGTACTAATTAGTGTACACCCCATCCTCGCGCGCCAGGGGTCGCTGCTGCTGATTATGTCAGTGCCACCCAGCAGTACCCCATGGCTGATCGCTTTGCGAAACTCTGAATTTAAGCTCAGTCTATGAAATCGCTCACAATATCAGTGGTTGTCGGCAGGTCAGGTGGTCATAATAAAACTCATTTCAACCAACCGTGGCTAGTGTTACATGCAATGTTTAGGAAGTAGAAGCAATTATTCGAATACACAATACTGCTCGGCTGCTCATGCTAATGGGCGAACGGGTCATTATATTGGGATTCCCAGAAGTCTTTTATCCGTCTTCAAATTGTGGCAGGTATTTTCACTGTTCTCATGGATGATGCAGTCGCAACTGGTAAAGTCAATTACTAGTTTGGCTCAGCTAACTTCTGTACTTCACGTAGGATATATGCCAGGGCTAGTTTTGCACAGCAACAGCCCTGGTTTGCGAGGATGGTTCAACCCCCTTTTAGCAGCATGTGACACTGTGACAGCAATCTCAAATATCAACCTTGACTGTTGAATCCATCATTGTAATTTAAGTTCTACCAAAGTCACACTGGATTCAAAGCTTGGTGATGAAACAATATTGAAAGGCCCACCTAAAATATCAGACTTTACAGTGGATGCATAAATCGCTTGCCAGTCATGTCTGCTAAGATTGCTGTACCCAAGAACCCCAAGAGGGGGCGCGCGATAGTGTAGTGGTTAGCACATCCGCCTGACATGCCGGCGCCCCGAGTTCGAAACCCGGACCGGGCAGGTATGGTATATTTGGTGTAAAAACCTGGCTCTCAACATTGGGGACTGTGTATCCCTCGTGACTTGGAGATCACGTTAATGTCGGTCCCGTCTCAATTTGGGACGTAAAAGAACCACTGAGGACGACAAGCACCCTGGCAGTGACCACCCTCAGTGCCAGCATAGAAAGGTCGGCTTGGCGATAATGTTCTGAAAAAGGCTGACTAGTTGAATGAGACCTCATAAGATCACTGTAACCACAATATATACAGACTAGTCAGTTAATAGAACGTTGCCGAGTGCTGGAAACAACTAGAACAAGAACTAAAGAAAATGGGTTTACACTCCTGTACACTTATGCTTAACTATATGCTTAACAGAACGAATAAGGTATATTGATGTATTCAGGTTGTCAAATACATGCATGTGTACTCCTTACAGAATTATTTCCATCATGACCAAGGTTTCTGTGAATGTGGTTTTGAAAGGATACATTAAACGTTATCATTATTGTCCCATATTTGTAGTGTGCTCCATGTGTTGGGGTAACAACAATTTGTCTAAAGACTAGCAAACATAAACCAAACAGAAAGGTTACATAGAAAAGTTAACTAAATAACAAAACTTAATAAGACAGATTAGATATGGGTTTGGGTTCAACATTTGTCAATTACACGTGCACATCATTGTAACATTTCACAAACTTTATACAAACATTTACAGTGCTCCAATAAAAATCAAATGCTACACAAATTAAGGTCACCCTAGTATAGTTCAAAATAATTCCCATACACTAATAAAGTATAGGAAATTAGCCCCTCTAATACAGTCAACTCGCTATTCATGTCACTTTTGGCCAGTCCCGAGAGTGACCTTAACAGTGAGGTTGTCCTGTATTTCGGTGATTAGAAAGGGTGACTCACATGGCCCTTCCGTTCGAGCAGGTGGATGCCCCTCTGAGAGACAGCGAGCCAGATACTGCGAGGGAGACCTTGTAGTCTTGTCTGTCATCACCGCGAGATGGAACAAATACACCAAGTGTTACGCCGCAGCAGCTCAACACACCAGTGTCAGCAACGTTACATCCATTTAACTCCTCTTACTAGAACACTTGTAATTCATAACACTTGTAATTCATAACACTTGTAATTCATAATACTTGTAATTCATAACACTTGTAAATCAATAATGTAATATTATGATAGCGTGTAAGTTGATCCTGAATTCTATGACAGATGGCACAAGTATGTCTCAGAATCGTGATTCTTGCACGGCAGAGCTGTTGGGATCCTGACGGTGCCTTCATCAGTGTCATTGTGTGCTGCTCACTGTTGTCATGTGACAACCAATTGTCATGTGACACCCACCAATATGGTCACATGACAATAGAACAACTCACTGTGACACTGTCGAAGGGGCCGCTAGCTTCCTGAAAGCTCTGTCGAGCAAGAATCCGGATGTTGAGATATCTAAACTATTTTAATTTTTTTTATTTATTCATTATTATTTTACCATTTAATTCAACATTTTATATTGCTTTTTATTTGAGTCTCTAGTTTGTGGATGTCATCATGGTGAAGGAGCTAGGGTCTATTCAGGTGCATGTGGGCCAGAGGGAGGACACCAATGCTGTAGCTAAGAAGAAGTACAGGCAGTTAGTGTAGAAATGAAGGCATGCATGGGTTGTTCAGTGCAGTGTTGTAAGTACTCCTGGTTACCACAGGACACAGTGAAGCTACAATATGCCAAATGCTGGAAACTCCTGTGATATAGCATCGTCATAATATAGTGCCACAATGAAAAGATGCCTTCAATAAAGATGAAAGAGTAGTGTATTGTATCCAAGGCTTAAATGACAAGAGCAACACAGGATGTAAGACTTCAGCAGGTCTAGAAGCAAAACACAAGCTGCAACTTTCTGCCACATGCAGATAATATTTGTTGATATCTCAGAAGAATTGAATCTATATATTTGGGACAAGGTATATATCAATGTTCATCTTTAGTACAATTATACTAGTTAAGATGGAACTTTGCGACAGTAAAATCAAGGCTTTTTAGTCTGGGCAAAGATAGGATGTTGTATATTTATATTTCTGAGGTGGCGTAGTACATTTACATTGTCTAGGTGGCGCTACATGTAGTACATTTACATAACCTAGGTGGCACCTCATTTAGTACATATACTTTACCTAGGTGGCACTACATGTAGTACATTTTCTTTAACTAGTAAGCACTACATTTATATTTGCCAAAAGTGTAGGAAATGTGAAATAGTGATTTTTTCACTGGCTGCTTGAAAGGATTCTATTCAGGTGACGTAGACAATGCAGCATTGCATGGGGCCAGCCAATATAGTGAAATATGCAAGAAATGTAGCGGGATTGAACAGCAACAGCAACCAATTGCAGGCGGCAAAGAATCACGTCTTGAACTAACTAATCCAGCCAGATAATCTCAAAATTAATTATTGAAGCCAGCAAGGTTTTCATCAGGGAAAACGCATAAAGGTTGATGTCCACTCAGCAACTGTTTTCCCAATTGACTATTCCCCCATTTTCCATTTCAACTTGACATTTATATCTTCCTTAATCTTCCCTTTGTACAATATCACCCATAATCCCCGCACATTTCAGTTCATCCTCAAGTTTGAAACATTACATTCTCCATGTGGTAATAACAATGTATGCAGAAGTCAATGAATTAATTAATCTAAGAACAGAGACGCATTGCAGCAGTTTGACATTGCAAACCAACAATTAAAAAGCTGATGTGCAAAGTAATATACAGAGGCAATTATGAGCCAATGGAAGAATATTTGGTCTACCTCAGCGATATTGAGGCTGCGACCAGAAACCTGAAGAAGGTGCACAGAGCTTTATAAAGGGCACATTACAGAAGGTGCCCCCGAGCTTTATAAAGGGCACGTTACAGAAGGTGCCCCCGAGGTTTATAAAGGGCAAGTTACAGACTGTGTTTTGAGCTTTATAAAGGGCAAGTTAACTGATATAGAAATCACTTGCTTGTTTTGTACAAGAATTCTGGCATAAGTGCTACATATCACAGGACAAACTGTGCATTCAATACTCCTCATCACAAAAACAAAGTTGACCATATATTTTTAATTAGTCAACAATTAGCAGAGTCTGTACATTATAACAGCAGCTTTTAACTTAAAGGATTCTTCTCAGCACAACTCAAACCTAGATCACTTCATTCAGCTGTACCAAAATGCAATAACTAAACAAACATACACATTTATGTCTAAAAATGATTAAATTTTGCGACAGAATTACTTTAAGTGTACTGGTTAGAATAAAAAAACATACTTAGCGACACTAACTTAAGCACCTCTACATAATATGTATACTTACGGTGACTTCAAAGAAAGTGGCACCATACAGTGGCCACTGACTGAGTATGTAGAGACAAGCGATGTTGGCGGCAATGGGGGACATGCCGAGGCAGAGTTTGTGCACTGTGGCGATCTCCGGCACCTGGATCAGCTCACGGATGTGTCGGGGCAGGATTCTCATCACCGACCTGGGTATGTAGAGGCATGTTGTACAATAACAGACCTGTGCACGGACACACATTGTACAGAAGCAGCACTGTATACACATATTGTACTGTCAGTAACAGAACTGTCTACACACTCTGTACAGTAACATAACTGTGTACACTTACACACACACACAGCGACACACACACAGACACACAGCATAATAACAGAACTAATGACACACTGGAAGAAAGCTCACCACTAAAAACACAACACACTAACTGGAACAGTTGCAAAGCTCCGTAAGAGAAATGTTTGGTATGAATGAGGTTGACCACAACTGGAACTATAGATTAACAAACAAGACTTCAAACATAATAGGGTGGGGTTAGTAACCGTACCCATAGTCGGAGTGGTGAGCGTGGCCATAGTCGCCGTATTCTGTCTGCGCCCTCAATGCACACAACTCCAGCTAAAACAGTCAACACGACATGCCACAACAAATTGTGAAACGTAGTTCTGTACATTTTTGGAATTCCATAGATGATAGTCTTTAAAATGATACCTCATTTGTTTGAATATATTTAGTAGTTTTTTATTTATTGCTAAAATTAAGCAACCTTAAAAAAGCGACTGGTTGAGAAACGTCAATTTTACTCATATTGAACATATTGTCTATTGTTTTTTACTTATGTATTTGATTAGTGTTAGATTTTCATCGAGGAAAATAAACTGGATACTGAAAGGTGATCTTATAAAGTAGGCATTTCCACCAAAATAAAAAAATCTATGGACAAGACTTAGACTATAAATATTTATTACACATTCAAATATAATTTCTTGTGCAAATTGAAAAGCCGAAGTTTAATAGTTATAGAATGAGAGTGTACTAACCACGTCTACTTTGGTGAGTAGAATCTTCTCCTCAAACAGGTCAGTGACAGACTGGTGATAGAGCAGGTCGATCTCCACCGGGTCCTGCATGTTAGCAAACGGCTCTATGAAGATCCGTTTCTACAAACAGTCAGTTTATACTTACAATTACCACTGTCTAGAATGTCACTGACAGGATTCACATACAACCATAATTAATCGTAATAATTTATTGTAATACATTATATAATCCATAGTATTCCAGAATTATGTTAAGGATGCCATCGTAAGTGTGAAAAGCATGTGTAGTTAATGGGGAAAATTATTATGTCATTAGGTTAGCGTCGACTGTCTGACAGCGGTGACGTGGATGCTCATAGGAAAAAGAGCAAAAACAACATGGACAACTATTGTGGAAAAAGAATGAGACCAACTGGATTGTACAACAAGGGGCAAAGCAAAACATTTAGCCAGAGTGAGCTAGAGGCATTTAACAACAGCCTTATGGACCACAAGGCTAGGTGATGACAGGTGAGTTGAGGTGAACATCCAGTGCCAATGTGTCAGTTTTGACTCCAGTCCAGACACAGAAGATATATTGCAGTTCAGTTTACATTGCTTTCACAGGCCGCTGTAAAACTGTTATTGTAACTGAAGTTCTGTCATAAAAATTACAACCCAAATCCTGCGACTTGGGCAGCATTAGTAAGTGTATGCCTACCCTGAAGAGGAACTTTATTTCCTTGCACATACTCGAGTCCTTCAGGGTAGTTTTCTCCCACAAGTACATGCAATCTGCCAGCTTCTCCTGCTGGGGAAGGTAGTTCTCTGAAACATCACAGGAAGTTCTACCATTGCACAACATCCATTCCTTAGCATCGCTCAAAGCATTTAACTATTCACACCCTCGTAGGCTAATTTGTTAGAATGCCAACTCTACTTTTCTAGTAAGTAAATGTAAGGTCTTATATGACGCAGTCCTCAGGACTGCTCAAAGCACTTTACACTTTATTTCCTGGCTGATCTGTTCATTCGAATACCATCTCGACTTCTCTGGGAAGCATTCAGTCACGCTGCAAATTATGCGCAAAGACTATTTGTAACTCTTTTCTGGGAAGCATTCAGTCATGCAACAATTTTGGTCTACTGCCTGAAGACTATTTGTTCATTTCTATCCACCATTGTCTAAAGCCAGGTACTCTATAATATATATTTGACTGAACTAAGGCAATGTAGAGTGAAAAAAATTGCCCAAGTTTCAAAATGATGCAGCAAAAAAGATTTGAATCCTGGCGCTCTAAGTTGAATTTGATGTTCCCAAGTGGTCATTTTAGAGAAGCAAGGAAAACTCACCAGTGTTTTTGCAGATTTGGAATATGCCATAGCCTTCAGAATCTAGCCGCATCCCCGTCTTAGCCTTCACTATTTGTAGCAACTAGAAGAAACCAACATGTTTATTTTTTATATGATAAGATGTATGGTTTATTTATAATAACACTACAAAGAAAGTCTGAACATTTATAAAGTACTTTGCACATTCTGCACGTATTAATATCAGTGCCTTTTGTGTTGTTGACCTGAAATTCTGTATAAATTCATGTAATTTTGTTTATTGATTAATTGGCCTGTCAGCAATCCCATCCAATTCCGAATGAGTACAACAATATGATATATAAAAGTATGAATAGTTTCTAGATCAAAATCTGTTTAGTATATATATATCCACATGAAATGTAATACCTTCATTCCAAACATTTGTATTGCATATTGGAAACCCAAATGATGTGCTACAACTGCATTTTGGCTGTGTGCACATCTGAACACTGAACCAGCCAGAAGCAAACAGCATTGGATATGAGATGCATGGCTAACCACGTTATTAAAAAGTAACTATGTCTCATATACACATGGTTATATATATATATAATGTTGTTGAACAATGTTCGGTTCGTGTCATGTCATTATTTCACACTCTATTCCTTGGGCTAGTTGATGTGGTGCCAACCAAAGATATCTTGTTGCAGTCTTTAGTGCCACAATATTGGTTGAACATGTATAGCAGAGATAATACATGTTGGGTCGGGAAATATGCGTGAGACCCTGTTCCCCAACAGGACACTTGGTGGCAGCACTCCAGTTCCCCAATAGTACACCAGGTGGATGCACTACAGGTCCCAAACAGGACACCAGGTGGAATCACTTTTAATTATTTAACTATCCCAGAAAACAACATTTTATACGTGTTACAGCAGATTCCAGCAATGCATTTGATTCAAGTGCTTTTATACCATGGACGCTCTGCGCTATACTATGCATATGAATCAATATGTGAACAATAAAATGACAAATGTGCATGAAAATTAGCCTGTTTGTATTAATATATGTTTTAAGTGACATTTGTTAGTAGTCATGTTAGATGGAGTCTAAATATGTGATTCTCAAACAATACGCATATGTAGTAAACTGTGTCAGAGCCCACCTCATCAGCCGTGGAAGCAGAGTCAAACTCAACCAACATCTGGTGGCCATTGGCGAGGTGTACGCGAGCCTCAATGGCATGTCTGAAACACAAGACATGCAATAAACCTCACATCATTCAAATCTTATATTTGAGCATAGTTGTAATCATAATGGAATACAACCGAGTAAGTTGTAGCTGATGATTAGGTCAAAGGAGTAATTACAATGAACTAGGATCAAAGAAATAGTTATTTATTTACAAAATCACATCATCAAATCACCCATCTCAACTCATATCCTGATCAGTCTCTTCCTTCTGTCTGCAGACACAGAGAATACAACACAACTCATATCCTGATCAGTGTCTTCCTTCTGTCTGCAGACACAGAGAATACAACACAACTCATATCCTGATCAGTCTCTTCCTTCTGTCTGCAGACACAGAGAATACAACACAACTCATATCCTGATCAGTCTCTTCCTTCTAGCAGACACAGAGAATACAACACAACTGATATCCTGATCAGTCTCTTCCTTCTAGCAAACACAGAGAATACAACACAACTGATATCCTGATCAGTCTTTTCCTTCTAGCAGACACAGAGAATACAACACAACTGATATCCTGATCAGTCTCTTCCTTCTAGCAAACACAGAGAATACAACGCAACTGATATCCTGATCAGTCTCTTCCTTCTAGCAGACACAGAGAATACAACGCAACTGATATCCTGATCAGTCTCTTCCTTCTAGCAGACACAGAGAATACAACGCAACTGATATCCTGATCAGTCTCTTCCTTCTAGCAGACACAGAGAATACAACACAACTGATATCCTGATCAGTCTCTTCCTTCTAGCAGACACAGAGAATACAACACAACTGATATCCTGATCAGTCTCTTCCTTCTAGCAGACACAGAGAATACAACACAACTGATATCCTGATCAGTCTCTTCCTTCTAGCAGACACAGAGAATACAACACAACTGATATCCTGATAAATTTCTTCCTTCTAGCAGACACAGAGAATACAACACAACTGATATCCTGATCAGTCTCTTCCTTCTAGCAGACACAGAGAATACAACACAACTGATATCCTGATCAGTCTCTTCCTTCTGTCTGCAGACACAGAGAATACAACACAACTGATATCCTGATCAGTCTCTTCCTTCTAGCAGACACAGAGAATACAACACAACTGATATCCTGATCAGTCTCTTCCTTCTAGCAGACACAGAGAATACAACATAGCTGATATCCTGATCAGTCTCTTCCTTCTAGCAAACACAGAGAATACAACACAACTGATATCCTGATCAGTCTCTTCCTTCTGTCTGCAGACACAGAGAATACAACACAACTCATATCCTGATCAGTCTCTTCCTTCTAGCAGACACAGAGAATACAACACAACTGATATCCTGATCAGTCTCTTCCTTCTAGCAGACACAGAGAATACAACACCGCTGATATCCTGATCAGTCTCTTCCTTCTAGCAGACACAGAGAATACAACACAACTCATATCCTGATCAGTCTCTTCCTTCTGTCTGCAGACACAGAGAATACAACACAACTGATATCCTGATCAGTCTCTTCCTTCTAGCAGACACAGAGAATACAACACAACTGATATCCTGATCAGTCTCTTCCTTCTAGCAGACACAGAGAATACAACACAACTGATATCCTGATCAGTCTCTTCCTTCTAGCAGACACAGAGAATACAACACAACTGATATCCTGATCAGTCTCTTACTTCTAGCAGACACAGAGAATACAACACAACTGATATCCTGATCAGTCTCTTCCTTCTAGCAGACACAGAGAATACAACACAACTCATATCCTGATCAGTCTCTTCCTTCTGTCAGCAGACACAGAGAATACAACACAACTCATATCCTGATCAGTCTCTTCCTTCTAGCAGACACAGAGAATACAACACAACTCATATCCTGATCAGTCTCTTCCTTCTGTCTGCAGACACAGAGAATACAACACAACTCATATCCTGATCAGTCTCTTCCTTCTGTCTGCAGACACAGGGAATACAACACAACTCATATCCTGATCAGTCTCTTCCTTCTGTCTGCAGACACAGAGAATACAACACAACTCATATCCTGATCAGTCTCTTCCTTCTGTCTGCAGACACAGAGAATACAACACAACTCATATCCTGATCAGTCTCTTCCTTCTGTCTGCAGACACAGAGAATACAACACAACTCATATCCTGATCAGTCTCTTCCTTCTGTCTGCAGACACAGAGAATACAACACAACTCATATCCTGATCAGTCTCTTCCTTCTGTCTGCAGACACAGAGAATACAACACAACTGATATCCTGATCAGTCTCTTCCTTCTAGCAAACACAGAGAATACAACACAACTCAAACAGAAATATTTACTTCATTGTTAGCAAATAAAGATGCTATAATCAAATTTCAGTTTAAAAATATATTCAAAAATGTAGAAAATACAAGTTTGTGTATCTATTTTTGGTATTGGTCATATTATTATTCGGAAAAGTACCACTGTAACTGACATTTTTCCGGACGTTGTAATTGTTGTAACAGGGCAAACCAATTGACTCACCTATTTGTGACAAAGTTAATTTCCCTCTGGGAAGGAGGGTACTTCCGACCTCGTAGCTCATATGTTCTACAAATGCTCTAAAAACATAGAGAAGGTGAGATATAACAGAAGACATCAGCTGGATGTGTGATGGTGTGTCTGGCTTTCTGATCAGATTTTGTACTTTTTTTTACCAATACATCAACAATTAAACACCTTTCTTGAAAAATTCAATATAAAATAATTACCCAAATTTATGTTTATTTATTTACTAAATGAAACTGTATTATTTGATATAAGAAGCACTGCTTAATGTTGCCATAGGCCACATTGTTTAAATCAAATTCAAGATCCAGTTTAAGATCCTATAACACTCTTGAGTCAAAAGCCAAAATCAATATTGTATTCATCATCAAAACTTCTGGATATCTGTGTATCTTGCATTTTTGATCCAAGTAGTATGTAAAGGTGTGCAATATTTGAAGTTAGGTAAATTTTGCCCCGAATAAAAATATTATTCAACAAATTAGTGTGCGAGGACGGGTAGCTAAACGTCTGTTAGTTGCAGTAGCATCATGCTTTGCTAAACCACAATCACGGAGCACATTCCTATGTTCAAACCTGCAATACGTAGTTCGTACCTTGATGCAGAAGTATGCGTATTTGCCGATGTCGGTGTTGCGTTGCACGGAGTATCGCTTGAGATGTAGAATGAGGTAGCTAAAGATGAACTGATTGGATGGCAGCATCACACAAACCGCCATTGTCATGAGGTGCCAGTACCGAATACACGCTTTCTCCGGCATCTCTGTTGAACACAAACAGTAACGTAGTCATTATCAGACACACGGTACAATGTTTATTTTAAGGAAACATACCTTGGCGCCAAGGAGGAGATGCACTTGCAATGATCCTATGTCAGCACATCAATATGTAAATAGAAAGTTTATATTTGACCCCCAAACACGATGTTTTTCAAATAAAACTAAATCACACCAACATAATAAAGTTTTCCAACTACTAATGTTCACTTGATATCAGGAAATGATATTTCGGCATATCACTCTCTCATTCTCTCTCACTCTCTCTCACTCTCTCTCTGACTGTCTCATTCTCTCTCTCTCTCTCTCTCTCTCTCTCTCTCTCTCTCTCTCTCTCTCTCTCTCTCTCTCTCTCTCTCTCTCTCTCTCTCTCTCTCTCTCTCTCTCTCTCTCTCTCTCTCTCTCTCTCTCTCTCTCTCTCTCTCTCTCTCTCTCTCTCTCTCTCTCTCTCTCTCTCTCTCTCTCTCTCTCTCTCTCTCTCTCTCTCTCTCTCTCTCTCTCTCTCTCTCTCTCTCTCTCTCACTCTCTCACTCTCTCTCTCATTCTCTCACTCTCTCACTCTCGCTCTCACTGTCTCACTCACTGTCTCACTGTCTCACTCTCTCTCTCACTCACTCACTGTCTCACTGTCTCTCTCTCACTGTCTCACTCACTGTATGTAGTTAACACCTATTTTATCATTTTCCTCCATAAGACCTGACATGGCTGACCTGCGTGTGAGTCTGTCGTCTGTTTGATGAGCTGCAGATAGAACTCATTACACAGGTCACTGCTCTCCATACATTTGGTGATGAGAGTCTGCACGACTGTCACCAGATCAATGTCCTCCAGCAGAGCTGCAACAGTAAAGGTAAGTTCTCATATAGCACAGTATCAGGCCCTTGGCCTGAAACAGTTTTCTGCCAGTCTTGAATTAATCAAGAGTGTGCCTTTTAGCACGTGAATGGCTTGTGTGGATGGATCAATCACAAACAATTTTGGCCAGTTTAGTTTTTTTTAAAGACAAACTATTGTCATTTCAGCCATAAATTTAATTAATACTGATCCATTTGATTTCTTTCAGTACCAGTTGTGCCAAAGATAGTCATTTATGTAGGCCCTAGACTTGGAAATATGAGTTAATCTAGCGGCCAGCTGGCCCCCTCTAAATTCCACCAGTCTTATCAGTTGTAATTACCCATCTTGACCAGTCATCTGCTAGTCTTGATCATTGGCAATATCGAGTCCTCAGGACTGCTCAAAGCACTTTACACTTTACTCCCTCACAGACCTGTTCACTTGAACACCATCTCAACTTCTCTGGGATGAATTAATTCATACAGCTGAGTGAACTGGACCAACATAGAGTGAATTAACTTGCCTAAGATTTGACAAGGCAGCGTAGGATTTGAACCCGGGTTCTCTCGACTGAGAGTCTGACGTTGCACCACAGTGCTCCATGCAGATTGATGTCAATAAAGCGTCCATACCTGACGACTCGAGCCTGGCATAGACAAGCGTTGAGTTGAACATTCTGGCAGAGACATCTTCGAGTTCATGCGAGTCAAAGTGCATGAGAGAGGTCTTGAAGGGCACCTTGCTGAAGAGCCAACGGGAGCACTGCATGTCCAGGTCGACGTCATCGTCCTGGTGGCCAAACCTGCAGTAGCGTCCACTCAGCCTGCAGATTTTATACACATTCTAACATTATATATATTGTTTCAACTTTATGCTAACTTATTTATTTTAATGTATGATTTTTATAGCTATATATAGTCATAACTGTATGTGTTTTCACCATAGGTATATGGCAGTTTATACATTTTAGTAATAACAATTTCTTCTTCCATTAGACAACCAACTTCATTTTGTTGATGATTCTGTCATTGAGTTTTTTTTAGAATGAGACCTCAGTCAATGACAGATTTGTTTCATTTCCCTGAGTAGGATCTTTTACTTCCCCTGGCATACAAGCCAGATTGAAAGGACCAATGACTTATAATGTCTCTTCTGAAAGACACAGGAAATGTAGGGTGAATGAAATTGCCAAAATTTTGATATGGCAGCTGACACATTTTCCTTTTTTTTACAAAACAATACTTTACAGAAGGAGGCCTACTTGCTAATGGCTGATCGGAAGAGTCCTAATTCCCCCGGCAGAGTCTTCTGAATGACGTTGTTGTCTATAAGGGCTCGTCGACACATCAGGATGTCATCTAGCAACTTGATCCAGTTCGATGGAGGTTTAACCTTAAGTGAAATTTAACAAACTTCTAACAGGATATAATCACCTAAATAATAACAGTGAAACAGGAATTAATAACATGCCTGAATCCAAGCAACATTAAATGCTCTCAGGTGCTTTATGTGAAATTACAATTTTCAAACAAAAACAACAGGTTCCGGATAACATTCAACAATTTACATTGTCTTGTTTACCACTGTCAGATACATATCAATACAAATAACAGGACATCCACAGAGAATGGAGAGGCTGACAAAGACAGCACAGAAGAGGATGGTAGAAGGAGAGAAAGACATTAATGAAGGTGGAGAGAGTTTGAAGTTTCGAAAGGGCTGCAATGAATATAGGAGAATACAGCAGAAGATTTGGATATGTGACACAATACTGAGAGGGCAGAACAGACCAAATGATGTGGTCCTCACACTGAAGGAACCAAATGATGTGGTCCTCACACTGAAGGAACCAAATGATGTGGTCCTCACACTGAAGGAACCAAATGATGTGGTCCTCACACTGAAGGAACCAAATGATGTGGTCCTCACACTGAAGGAACCAAATGATGTGGTCCTCACACTGAAGGAACCAAATGATGTGGTCCTCACACTGAAGGAACCAAATGATGTGGTCCTCACACTGAAGGAACCAAAGGGAGAGATTTTATGGATTCCATCAAGTCATTCACAGAACTTAACTGACCTTGTGACTCTTCCACTGTCGCCCTGACTTCACCCAGTAGGCAAGACGGGGTGAGTGGTACTCGATGGCGGAGGCAATCTCATCCAACTCAAGACACTCGAACATGTAGACCTTCTGCTTGTCCTGGGTGACGCAGTTCCTCAGCTGAATGATCACGTGGTACTCGTTGTAGCGCTCCTGGAGCAGGATGTTCTCCACCTCGGCATAGTACATGTCACACACCACATGCCGCTCCTGCATGCTCACAAAGCGGATGCCAGTGTGACTGAATGCCAGCACGGTCTCGATGCCATACGGCCACACGCCGCGGTAGTGCGCGAAGATCTTTGTGCAGCCATACAGCGTGTACTGTGACACAATCGTGAGGTACTTCATTTTCGCTTCGATTTCCGTCTTGCCCCTACCAAATTTCTGTGGACAGACGGTGGCAGATGTAAATGGTAATAAATAAATAAATAAAAGTATTTATATAGCGTCCAATCAATTAAAATTGCCCTCGGGCACTTTACATACATGCACACATATATAATAGTATTTTACATAAAAAGAAATGCTAGTTACTAAAAGAGAGATCATTAAAAAACGTTTAAATAAATTAAAACATTCTTAAAAAGCTACTATAAATACATTCATTTATACAAGAATAACCATAAATATGTTAAGAAACTATTAAAAAAATATATATTTATGAGTAGAAAATGTCCTTGTCGGTGAATTATAAAAATGTAATGGTAATGTGTTTGCTTAGCGGGTCAATGATGCATGTGAGCAGTAACGGTTTCATTAATACCTGTTTTCCTGCTCTGGCTTCCAAGTATATATGGTATTAGCTTGTTTTCTTATTTATTGTCTATCTTTGTATAATTGTGGTCACAATAGTTCGCATATCACAAAATACATTAAACATTACTTGAGGAGAGTGGGAGATTTAATCGTCACCACATATTGTGTGCGACGTGTCGCCCGCCATAGCAGCACTCAGCAAACTCACGTTCCTGAGTCTTAGGGCCAAAATGCTCATTCATCTACCCAAAGAAATGTCGTCTCCCAAGAACTTGAGTAAACATTTCATTCAACAGGTTTCAGAGATCCCGCCCATGTTGTATTCTTTGGGCACGCTGGAGTCCTCATTGCTAGTGACAACCAAATACAGCCAGCGGATGTCGGCCGTCTGCTGACACTGGAGGTAATCACGACCCTTGACCTCCGCAACAATGATATCATGCAGGTGCCCCCCAGAATGAGGGTATGTACACAACTTAGATCCCTGCAGCTGGAGAGAAACCGTTCCACCAGCCTCGCCCTGTCCTCCTCACAAAGGGCACTGTAGCCCTGCTCGAGTACCTTCGTGACTGCAACCTTAACCTCATAGCCTTGCCACAACCATTGCAAACATCAGAAACAATGAAGTGGTTTGCCAGATGAGATTTCAGCGAATCTTCACCACCAGCATGTATACTGAGGGAATCATCAAATGTCTAAAACTTGATTGTGTGAAAATGTCCATCATTTACGAAGTATGGAAATAACCCTCGTAAAAATCCTGGAAAGTTTCTTTTTTTGAGGGGGTGGCATATTTTTTACATTTTCACTAGCACAGTAAATGGATGGGCTGGGAGATGAGTAGACATTTGATTGTGTGTATTACAAGCAGACAACTAAATGCTGTTGGTTCTAATCTAATGCTAATACTTCCCCATTACACACCGTTGTACAGTATCTAAAGAACTGATCATTGGCCAGTTGACTGATGTGTCAGGGTCATTGTGAAGAGTGTTAAATATAGCATTGCATATATTATGTACAGTTGAAAGATTTGTAATGATATCCCTGTGATAATCTACTTTGTTTTAGTATAAAAATGGTTGTGAAACTGTCTTATCATCTGGTAAATATTTGTGTGTACACTGTAAACGTATGGACATTATAGTAAGTATGTCCGTGTCTAGGTCTGGAAATTGAATGTTTAAAGTAAGATGAAGGAGTTTATAAAAATAATTGTTCTACTTTACAACAAGGCTGGAATATGGATCAGTACTCTGGTCTTAGAAAAAGGATGCCATGTTGTGTGAACTCTAATCTTTATGAAGAACCAGGCACACCTCAAAAAGACAACATAGCACTCGCAGTAGGGCTTCAAATTTAATATTGAAGTAAGAACGGGGGCCATCTATTTGCACATGAACTTCACATCAATTGCTAACATGAAGATGGTCAACTTTTGAGAATTCTTTACTTGTTCCAATAAATCATGCATTGCCAACTGATAACAACATTATTAAAGATAATTTAATCAATAAGTACATTTTCAGACTGCTGAAAATGAGTCGACGTATTTGATTTTTCGCAAACTCAGTATGCAACATGATGTATTTGTGTGGAGATTTGCCTGAGCTGATGATGTTTGTTGTTGATTCCATTGTCTCGTGTTGTGGTTTTATGCAACTTGTTATTGACCAGTTTTGTTAGTAGCACAGACCAGTGACGATGTATGTCGCAAAGTTCAGTTTTATACTTTTTCAGTTGCTGATATTTTACCTAGTGAAAGCAGGTTTTTGGTGCATTTTTATTTCAAATGTGTCATACAGTGTCCTTGCCATAAAGCAGTAATTTTTAGATTTGTTTTGTGTACATGTTATTGCTGGTGTTATGTAAACATTAATCATGGCATGCAGATCGGTGAACAGTTTTGTACCAGGGCGTGTACACTATGCCATCAAGTTGCCCCACAAGACATCTGGTGGCAATAATATATTATTGTTATTTAATACCGGAAGAAAACCCTGACAGCAAATCGGAGTTGGAGTTCAAAAAGCAGTCCGACATTGTGCTCAACATCCTTCCGGCAGCTCCTGCGATGCCACTGGTGCCAAACTGTTCCTTTGGATCCACCAGTGACATGGAGAGGGGGGACTTGCTGCATGGGCAACAACTGGCCCTCCACATATCAACTTGCCAGGCTTGCACCCTGGAGAGGACACTTCAGCTTCACCTCACAGTGTAGATACGCAGCTTAGCCAACAACTGACTGCACAAATGAGAAAAAGATTAATATAATTGATACTCACCCCAGATACACACCCCTATACTGCAGTGACACCCTCAACCCCACAGCAAGGTTGATAATCCTGCAGTGCCACCCCCTGTCCTGAAATGACGTTCCCAATCCTGCAATGATACCCCTTTTCTGCAGTGACTCCTCATCCTGCTGAGCCACCTCAATGCAGGAGGTGGGCCTATTGCTACAGTCACACACCTGCCTAGAACATCTACAAACCTTGTGAGCTGTGGCGATGTCTTGATTCCAGTCATGTGACTTGTTTGATAGGAGTACCCGTTGACAGAGAAACAGGTCAATGTCCTGGTATCTGCAGAAAACACACAAAGTATTGACTATATTTGTGATGAAACTAAACAGTGCCAGTGATATACCAGTGTAGTATGCACCAGTATCTGTTCAAGATATGATACACGACTTCTACTATTAATTGGCCGAGTCCATTTTCGGACATTAACACCAATGGGAGTTTTACAAAATGAAGTCTCGGCTCAATAAGTCCACAACAGGTTTTATTTGTTTCCCTGATGATGGGATCTTTTACTTCCCCTGGCATAGACATCAGACAGAAGGGACCAATGTTTTATAGCATCTTATAGTTACAGCATACTATGGGACTTGACAGCAATACATTAATGTAAAATAAACCCATTTACGTTAGTTATAAGTTTGAAATGTGGTCAAATATGAATAAACTGCATTAGCCCGGTGTTTATGAGTTCTTCTGTGTTGCTGAGGGAGCTAGCAAGGATTCTGTTGATCAGTTCATTCGGTATGTTAATGGCACATGTTTGCACATAGACACACAGGCCCTATGAGTATGTTAATGGCACATGTTTGCACACAGACACACAGGCCCTATGAGTATGTTAATGGCACATGTTTGCACACAGACACACAGGCCGTATGAGTATGTTAATGGCACATGTTTGCACACAGACACACAGGCCGTATGAGTATGTTAATGGCACATGTTTGCACACAGACACACAGGCCCTATGAGTATGTTAATGGCACATGTTTGCACACAGACACACAGGCCGTATGAGTATGTTAATGGCACATGTTTGCACACAGACACACAGGCCGTATGTGTATGTTAATGGCACATGTTTGCACATAGACACACAGGCCCTATGAGTATGTTAATGGCACATGTTTGCACACAGACACACAGGCCCTATGAGTATGTTAATGGCACATGTTTGCACACAGACACACAGGCCCTATGAGTATGTTAATGGCACGTTTGCACACAGACACACAGGCCGTATGAGTATGTTAATGGCACATGTTTGCACACAGACACACAGGCCCTATGAGTATGTTAATGGCACATGTTTGCACAGACACACAGGCCTTATGAGTAGGGCCAGTTATTCCTACTAACCTGGCTACTTTATCATCGTCGTAGTCCCCGTATTGTATTTGAGCTTGGAGACCAGCCAGTTGCAAGGCAGCACTCTTAAGGACAGCAAACTCATCCACCTGCGTAATACGACAACAACAACAAGGTGGAAAACTTTACCTGCATGCCTCCTAAAAGCTGAATACTTTTGTGATCACTGGCTAATGCTACGTGTATTATGTATTGGTGCAATTTGTCATTCAAAATAGAATTATATTTAACGACATATCACTATCTATTATACAGACATGCATTAGAATACGTGCAACTGAAAGTTGAAGAAACAACTAAAGGGAAACCATCACATCATGAAAAGTAATAGACCTGTTGCGTTTTCAATATTTCTTGGCAGGTCAGAAGAATTGCTGGAGTGAAGAGAATCAACAGGTAAGGAATGTGGGAGCTGGGGAGGTGGATGGTGTGTAAGTTTCAGGAGGAAACTGGTGAGGAGTGGACTAAAGTGGGCTGGATACTTGGAGTGTATGGGAGAAGAACGGTTAGTGAAGAGAGCAGATGCCTGGAGAGTGGACGGTTAGAGGAGATGAAGATGACCTAGACTTCATTGGGTGAACTGTGTAATGAGAGATTTGGAGGGATTGGGAGAGGACTGGAGAATGAGAGTGAAAGAGAGAGAGGAATGGAGACAGTTGGTGGAGACAGTTGGTGGAGACAGTTGGCGGAGACAGTTGGTGGAGACAGTTGGTGGAGACAGCAGTGCAAGATCAGTGGGGAGGAAGAAAGAAAAAAGGAAACAGAAGTGGAGGACCAGTATCAAGACCAGCCTCACCCCAGACATACATGGGAAGAAGAGAACAACATCTCTGTGGCAGCTATGACAATGGGAAATGGACGGTCATGACTGCTGCAAGACACAACTTGTGATGATGCACGAGAACAGTGCTCACCTGCATGACCCAGAGGGGGAGAAAGACGAGAACAACAACAGCATCTGTGTGACAACTATGGCCGTGACAAATGTAGGGTTATGATTCCTGCAAGGAACATGACAACTTGTGATGATGCACGAGAACAGAACTCACCTGTACAACATAGTGCAGGGCCTGTGCATAGAGGAGATGGTACTCGACGGGATCGTCCCATGTGTCAGCCATTGGCTGGAAGACGTGCTTGCAGAACACCAGCCGGCCATACGACATTGCTGACGAGTGCTTCAGAGAGCCTCGCTTTGGCACAATCATGAACTGGTCCGACTTGTACTTCCTGTAGCATCTGAACACGGAAATACATGTCTCGTAAAATAAATGTAAACACTTCTGAATGTGGCACGAAGTCTCTAGATTTGCTTGACGAGTTTTCGAGAGGATTATCAGAAGGTTATCATAAAATCATGTTGTACACTATAAGATATATCTATACCGACATCTTGAACAACCCAAAATTGTTATAATGGTCCACCATTTTAAGATATATTAACACTATATTTAGGGCAAAACAATGCTGTATGAATGAGTACCTGGTTATAGACTGTGGTGGATATTTCTGTATGAATAGTCTGTGCATTAACTGCAGCATGGCTGAATGCTTCCTACAGAAGTCAAGATGGTGTTTGGTTGAACAGGTCTGCCAAGTGTTAAGTGCTTTGAGCTGTTCTAAGGACTGGATACTGCACTATATAAGAACTTACCTTTTTTTAGTTCATTTCAACATATTTTGGTGGAAAAAATGTTAGATTACCACGGTAGGCATAGTTTGTATTAAAGAACATAGTATTACGATAAAACACCATCAGATTTTATCACTTTAGTTGAAAGAGGTGAAATTTGCGACCACAAAACATCTTAATGTAGTCTTTTGTTGTGTCAATAAACATTACAGGTTTTAGTTTAGTAGTAACACTTTCATAATAGTTGTTTACATGAGGGTGAATTAACCATTGTTTTATTTTTGAACATTCAGTTCTCACAAGAAAACTCTTTATGTGAATCTGTTGAAAAATCTGCTGTTTCAATTGGTGATGGCTAGATTCATTATTTTACCCTAGAATCAATAAAATAAGTAAGCAACCACGAACTGTATCAGAAAAATGGAATGTAAATTGAGTTAATAATTCAAATTAGGCCTGCCATGAATAGACATGTAAATGGTGGTGACGTTCCAACTTAAAAGTCTGACACATGCGAAAATGTGCATACTCTATTTAGTAGTGTTATCTAGTCTTAGGGGGCCATTAGGGCTAGTAATGTGTTACAGTTTGTCTTCTGTAAAAAATTAAATAGTCATTTGCAAATAATTACAACTCTGAACTTGTATTAATTTCTTTCTTTTTACAATTTGTAGACATATATCTACAGAAGAAAACCAGCCAATATAAACGTTGTGCAGTTAGATGCTTCAGCAACAACCTCTGAGCTTGGTTTCCAAGGATTTAGGTGCAATAGAAGTGTTTTTCTTATCATTATTATTATATTCTTAATGATGATTTCCAATTAGACTGTAAATGCAGTATTGAAAAAAGACAAGACATTCAGTTTGATTTCCATGTGAAAAATACAAACGGAGAACAATAAATGCGATTTCAAAATGCAAGCAATCAGTCAACAACAAAATATACAAATGAAAAACTATGTAGGTCATTCACGAAGCTTCAGACACAGCCCAATGTTGATAATACAAGTGTGATATACATGCATTATTGAGGCAACTGTGAAATCCTTAATAAATATGGTATCTAAATGGGGGAGTCAAGTATGGGGTTTCTCTGATTTGTGCAAATATATATACCGGATACTTCCAACTTATAATCTGTCTTCCATAAAAATATTAAATGGATATTGTTTTGGAAATATATATACATATAAATTATATAGAGGAGCATTGCTAAATAATCATTTTCCTACATTCAAGACAGCCAATTCAGAAGACTTCCTGTTAATGATTAGCACTTTAGCAAATTCCTGATACCAGGGCATTTGTAGTAAAACCCTTCAGTACTAGCAGTGGCCACTGAATTTGGGTTCAACCGACACATTAATTTCAGGCTACACTAACATGACACGCCCACCTTAATCATCTTTTTTGCACACACTGCCTGTGGAGCATTTTACAGTCTCGGAGGTTATTAGCCAGTAAACATGCTGTAAAACTGTTTAAACATCGATTAAACATCGAGTAAGATCAACTGGAAACATGCACAAAGAACCTGCAAAGATGCAGGATACCTTGAAAATATTCCATGGCGCAGCTTCCACGCCTGTCTTAGGTTGCTTTGAAATAATTTATAAGGACAATATTCAATTTCTTTAAAATTCACATTCGCTGCATCAGATTCCAATATATTGCATATTCAGTATTATCACAGAAACAAGGTGGGCCAAAACACAGACAATGAAACTAATGCACTGTTTGGGATAGATCTTTAATTGATTGATATGTACTTAAAATGTTGTATATTCTATTGTAATGCTGTCTCTGTTAATTTATTTTAGTAATTCGTTTCATTGTTTTCAAGTTACTGTAAAATATGCCAAAAACATGTTTTAATTAATATTTACAAGTATTTTTAAATGTTACTGCAACTATTTCCAAAAGTGCAATTTTTCTCAAAATCAACCAAAGGAAGTGCAGATATTTCACAGGCCCATCAATTCAGTGCTTTGACATATACACCACACGTTGGCACTACAGCATGCATTACACTGCAAGTCAGAGATAGCATCAACACATCATCATGGTTTTCTACTGGTCAACTATATCAAGCAATCCTTCTAATGGACACTGCCGCGGGAATATCAAATAATCTACACACACAGTAAAACCTGCATATAGTGAACAACTCTGGCACCGAGAACTGGAAAAACTTCCTTCTGTAGCTGCAGATTACTAAAACAAGATCAGGACTGGATTTATATGATGAGAGAGCCGTTTCACTAACATATTAAGCTCTTAAGAAAAATCTGTAAGTGTTTTCAAAATGCGTTTCATTAACGTGATCGTTAAATTATTTTTAAGGCAAAGAGCAATATTTCCATCATGGTAACTGATAATCTACACAGCTGGCACAACTTGACAAAAAATTTGAACAGTTGTCAAAAAGTGTTAGAAAATATGGCCCAACAACCACTTATCAACAACATGACTTTTTGTTCACTGTGCGAAGAATTTAAACAAAAGCCACCGACATATCACAGAGGACAATATTTCCACGTCACACATGGTGCAATGTTCTGACAGGAGCGCCATTGTTGACAATTTTTAGTTTACAAGAGCGTAGCCAACAACAATTGTGCCGTCGCGCATAGTAATATGAAGGGCAGTAGTGCGCAGGTTAAGTTAGATACAGCTTAAACTTTGCTCAAAATTTATTAACAAATGTCACAACAACCTTGACCTTCGCAAAGCCGTAAACCGCTATGCACACGTCAATGGGTCACCACACTAATGTCATGTAAACAAATACTGCTTTAGCAAACTTGTAATCACTAACATTTTGAAGACTTATTTGGCTGTGAAAAACTGGATCTATCCATAAAAGAGGACCCAAAATAAAATGCAGTTAGTAAAATCTAGCTGTTTATGATGGCTAAAGAGTGGTGTAACGTCATCTTAGAAATTTGCATTTTTCGGAGCGTTTCATGGACCGTATCCAGGATGGATTGTTAGTCAAACGTAATATTCTTTTTTGATCATAGGTAAGGATCAAAATCAATTTTCTGGAGCATAATTGGTCTTAAGAGCTTTTAAGAATGTTAGTGAAACAGGTCCCAGAACTCCCAAATTAAATATCACTTAAACATTGATATTTTGTTTCTTTTTTCTTTTCTACAGTATCCTGTTCTGCTGTCTGACTTCAATCTACCTACTTCTTATCTTTCTTTGTTTATTTTCACTGTTCGTGCATGGATGGGTATAGACCCCTATAATCTTCAAATCTGCAGGATTTGTTCTTAGATGAAGAAGACATGTCCATCAGTTACACATGTACATTGAGCATGACAGCTGACTATAGGACTTTGAGAATGTGCCCACTATAAACAGTTGGGCGATGTGTTCACTATAGCAAATTTCCCCAATGTGTGCTGGTGTTCACTACAGCAGGGTTTATTGTAGCGAATAAATGCACACAGCTCCTAGGGGGAGGGTAAACTACTGGCGCTATAACTAACTAGTGGCACTAGGGTTACACACAGTACGGACATACTTACTCTTCCCAGTCAGCCAGAATGTCAGCGATGTATTCCCACCCCTTGATATGCCTGTCCTGGGCTGGCTTGCTCTACAACACAGACAAACATCTTGCAAACATCATTTAGTCACATTTAAAGGGAGACCGTCTGTTCCTCTACCTGGAATTAGCCAGCGTAGTAATTTGTAACAGGAAGTCTGCCGTTGTTAAGTCAGCCGCATTGGCATTATTGCCAATAAAGCTTGTTTTGAAACTGGATGTTTCGTTTACCATTTGAACAGGCTCCAGGGCATATCTTTCAAATTGTGAACTCAACATTGGGGACTGTGTGTCCCTTGTGACTCGGAGATCATGTTAATGTCGGTCCTGTCCCAGTTTGAGATGTAAAAGAACCACTGAGGATGACAAGCACCCTGGCAGTGACCACCCTCAGTGTCAGCATATGAAGGTTGGTTTGGTGATAATGTTCTGAAAAAGGCTGACTAGTTGAATGAGACCTCATACAACCATTACATTGTAATATACAGACTAGTGAGTTAATAGAACGTAACCGAGCGCTGGAGAGAACCAGAACTAGAATGTCGTAATGGTCTTTTAAACACAATATGGCAGGCTGTATACCTCCAATATAATGAAGGTAGAACATTATATTAAAACATGACAAATTAGGAGCAGACTGCCTCCTTTTAAAGTTGCTTCCTCGGCTCTATAATATCCACATATGTTGTGCGTAATTAAATAATTAAGTAGTATCCACAGTTGGTTTAATAAAATAGGTTTATTTTTTTGTTTAAATAGTCGAAAGAATTTATTATAGTTGATATATCTGGTAATTTTATAATGTTATTTGCTGGGCTGACAATTAGTCTTCAAACCACTAAACTATTTGGCTATGAGATTTTCACGAATGCAAGATATGTTGACAAACTCAAGACAGAAGCACAGCATAATCAAGTCGCACATTCATATGAAGATTCCGATTTTGGGAATAACTTAATTAATGATTGGACAAACTTTAAATAAGTTAATTATTTATCTGGCGATTTCACTAAAACTACACAAAATGGTTAAACAAATGAGTTGGTACATTGTAGTGAATACTAAGTAGATGTTTTTTGGCAAAATGAGCAAATTGAATTGAATTGTGGATGCATCTTTAATAAGATATCGTCAACCAGAGCAAATACCCCAGGTGGCAGGAGAACAAGAACCTTTGCCTTTTCGAGAGTCCAACGTTTTGGTATATATGTATCCTTCTAATCTATTTGTTGCTTTTGTTTTAAACATATGCAGCTTGTATTAACACATTTAGTAGGTCATTTGTTTCAATAATTTATAGTCTTGGGTGCATACTTTCTCACATATATATTCAATATATTGCTTGTGTGGTGTGTGTGTGGTGTTTGTGTGCGTGCGTGCGTGCGTGCGTGCGTGCGTGCGTGCGTGCGTGCGTGCGTGCATGCGTGCATGTGGCATGTGTGTGTCATGTGTGTGTGTGTGTGTGTGTGTGTGTGTGTGTGTGTGTGTGTGTGTCTGTGTGTGTCATGTGTGTGTGTGTGTGTGTGTGTGTGTGTGTGTGTGTGTGTGTGTGTGTGTGTGTGTGTGTGTGTGTGTGTGTGTGTGTGTGTCTGTGTGTGTCATGTGTGTGTGTGTGTGTGTGTGTGTGTGTGTGTGTGTGTGTGTGTGTGTGTGTGTGTGTGTGTGTGTGTGTGTGTGTGTGTGTGTGTGTGTGTGTGTGTGTCTGTGTGTGGCATGTGTGTGTGGTATGTGTACATTATTTCATATTATAATTTAGCAGTAACAAATAAAGTGTCCATTCACGCAAATTTCTATTTGACAGGTCAGTGCTTCTACAATAAGACAGAACTGTATAGTTTACTTTTGTTTCTAAATATAAATTCTATTGTTTGCATGCATTTTTATGTCATCCAGACAATGTGCAACCTCAGAGAATCTACCGTATGACACCTAAAGTATGTATTAGGGTATAATAGTTATGGTGTTTCAAAAAAGGATGTGTTAGGAGCTGCATAACAACCAAACGTTTGAACAGCATCTGTGTTTATCATTCCCTAAAGAAATTGTATTAATTTCAAATTACTAGCTGCTTGAAGCATATCTACAATTAAAAAAAAAGTGCACTTCTATAATGCCGTGCTCATCTATACAGTGGTCTACGGTACCTCTAAGGACACATCAACAACAGTGCTGTAAGACCATAGCGGTGACTTTCATCAGCATAAATGTGGCTGATGTGGCTATGTAAAATATACAGTAATTAATGCTGAAAGCACAACGCTGTACATGTGTGTATATACATGTGTGTATAAACAAGATTTAACAAACCTGATTATGTGGTAGAATATATAGGAGATAAAGTAACAACCATCAAACTACTTACACAAGATAATATCTGTGTAAGCCAGTACTTGCTATATATTTTGGTTAGGTAGCATTGTTGTTAAAATTAAGCAAGGGCGATAGTCGGGCGGCGTAACCTAAATAAATAAAGCAGCCTAACATAACGTAATTGATTGTATTTAAATTAGGTCACTACCGGTGATGTTAGCGTTCGTATTAGGATAAATAGTCGGCTGTGAAATTGAAATTTTTAACCTAAAGTGTGCTGTAGTACACAGGAAACAGTCTTTATAAAGACTAAGTTAGTTAAGTTATTAAATAAATTCTGATCGGGATATGGCGCCTTGCAAGCGGAAAGTCAAGGCAAAGCGACACTTGGTGTGCGATCACTGCTACAGCTGGGTAGATTTTGCATCGTCCGGGTGTGGAAAGTCATGGGCAGAAACCATGGAGGAAGGATTCACCTTTCAGTGCATTGGATGTTGGAAGGTGGAGTGTTTGCAGAAGGAGATAGTTAGGTTGACAGATATTGTGAAGGGAATGGAGATGGGAATTAGCAAGGAGGCAGGTCGAACGGAGAGAGAAGACAGGGAGAGAGGTGAGGATACTGCAAGACTGAAGGAGAATAGCAGTGGCAAGAAAACTGAGGAAAGGAGATTGAGAGGAGAGAAGGTGATTGGAGGGGAAGAAATTGGAAAATCGACAACAGAAAACGTGACAAGCGTGAAGGTGACAGGGAAGAAAGTGACTGTAGAGAAGGAGGGAGGGAAGATGGAACGGGAGAGGAGAGAGGAAAATGAGACGGGACGAAAGAAGAAGGGACGAAGGGAAGTGAGAGCAAATGTGATAGAAGAGAAGTCGATAAAAGGGACGCTGACAGGAGGAAAGGTGACAAGAGAAAAAGCGACAGGAAAGAATGGATCGGAAGAGAATGTGACAGGAGAGAAGACGGCAGGGGGGAAAGACAACAAACAGACAGATGCAAACCGAAGAAGGAGCTATTCTAAGGCAGTGATTGAGGGGGCAATGAGGAAAGAGAGGGTGTTTATGGGTGACTCCATTATGAGAAAGACGGACAAGACACTGAGCGAGGGGGAGGACATCGTTGTTTGTTTACCGGGGGCTAGGATTGAACATGTAACTGACAGGGTAGAGAAGGTATTGGGACATGGCAAGGGGGGGTCTATACTGGTACATGTAGGAACAAATAATGCAGACAGGGAGGGAACAACTGCGATAGTACAGAAGTATAGACAGTTAGTGAGGAAGCTAAAGAAGACGAGAGTCGAACAGGTTATTTTGTCAGGAATTTTGCCAGTAATGGGAGGAAGGGGGGCAACGTATAGAAACTGCAAGAGGATGGCGATCAATGCACTAGCTGAGCAGATGTGTGAAGAAGAGGGGGTGGGATTCACAGATTTATGGGGATACTTTGTTGGGAGGGAAGATATGTACATGAGAGATGGCCTCCATCTTAGTGGAAAGGGGGCAGCAGTTTTCTCAGAGAATCTGCTGCAATCTGTTGACAGTGGGACAGGTTGCATCTATTTAAACTAGATTCGCATGGGGGACTCACAGAAAAGCCTGAAAATGGAGGCATAGATAAAGACAGCACAAATAAATCAACAAATAACAGTCTGGAAAACTCTTCTGAAGCTGGATATAAATGTGTTTGTTTAAATGCAAGGAGTATAGTAAACAAAAGAAATGAACTAAACATTATGGTAGAAGATATTGACCCTCATATAATAGGTATAACCGAATCCTGGACCACCACCGATATATCAGATGCTGAATTGGGACTGACAGGATATGTAATGTTTAGAAAAGATAGAATAGGAAGAAAGGGAGGTGGAGTTATTTTATATATTAAAGAATCTATTCAGGCTTATGAAATAAAATTAGAAAGAGAAGCAGATTGCGAAGAAGCTGTTTGGTGTAACATAGTTACAGGAAACTCAACGTTGACGGTTGGGTTGGTTTATCGAAGTCCAAACATAAGCATAGAAGAGAATGAAAAAATACAAAACGCTATAAGGGAAGTAAGCAAACGGGACTGTATTATTATGGGGGATTTTAACCATGGGCATATACAATGGAAATCTCTACAGAGTATGGGGAGAGAGGACCACAAGTTTTTAGTTTTAGTTCAAGATACATTCCTTTCTCAACATGTGCTAGAACCAACCAGGGGTGAGAATGTGTTAGACATAGTTTTGTCCTCACAGAATGAATTAGTTGACAATGTCAAGATATGTGAGCCACTGGGGAGTAGCGATCACAACCAGATACATTTTACCATCAAAGTAAAATCAGAAAGGAATAGCAAAAAGCAGTATAGGAGAAATTTCCACAAAGGAAGGTATAAGGACATGAGGAAATATTTAGCAAAGATAGACTGGAATAAGACACTGAAAAATAAGACGGCAACAGAATGCTGGAATATATTAAAGAGTGAAATTAAGTGCATAATCGATAAATTTGTACCATTCAAAAACCAAGGAAAACGGTCCAAAAAGAAACACTTATCGAAAGAAGCCATTAGAAAAATTAAGTATAAACAAATGATGTGGAAGTCATATAGATGTACTGGAAATGATGAAGACTACAACAATTATAAAGAAGCACTTAACCAAGCTACAGCTGAAATTAGAAATTCAAAGAGAAGCTATGAACAACAATTAGCTAGTAATATAAAACATGACAGCAAGAGTTTTTATGCGTATGTTCGAAGCAAACAGAAAGTTCAAGATAAGGTCGGTCCTCTAGAAGATAGTGCTGGAAATATGATATCAGAGGGATTCATAATGGCAGAAGACCTGAATGAGTACTTTAGTTCAGTGTTTACCAGGGAAGATATTAGTTCACTGCCAATACCAAAGGCTAAGTTCAAGGGGGCAGATTCAGACTATTTAGGACAATTAATTGTAACCCCGGAAATGGTAGCTAAGAAAATAAGGGCTATGAAGGAAAATAAATCACCTGGAGTGGATGGTATTCCACCCAAACTACTATTGGAAATTGTAGAACAAATTAGCATACCACTTGCAACAGTTTTCAACTTGTCATTAGAAGAGGGAGTGGTTCCTTTAGAATGGAAAGAAGCAAACATTATACCGTTATTCAAAAAAGGTTCGAGAAACAAGTCAGAGAACTATAGACCAGTGAGTTTAACATCAGTGATTTGTAAATTATTAGAAAGACTAATTAAAGATCACATGGTGGATTTTCTTGCTAAACAAAACTTGATAAACCCATCTCAACATGGTTTTTGTAAAGCGAGGTCATGCTTAACAAATATGTTATGTTTTTTGGAAGACATCACTAAGTGGGTAGATGAGGGAACACCAGTAGATATCGTCTACTTAGATTTTCAAAAAGCTTTTGACAAAGTACCACATCAAAGATTACTGCTTAAACTAAAGGCCCATGGCATAGGAAATGGTATAATAAACTGGATAGAACAATGGCTGATTGACAGAAGACAACGTGTAGTAGTTGATGGGGAGGCTTCAAACTGGAAATCGGTATTGAGTGGGGTACCACAGGGATCAGTATTAGGTCCTATATTATTCTTAATATACATCAACGATTTGGATGATGAAATAACAAGCAAGGTGTTGAAATTTGCGGATGATACAAAAGTGTTTAGAAGGATTAAAAGTGATGGAGATAGACAGCATTTACAAGATGATCTTGACAGGTTGATGAAATGGTCTGAAAAATGGCAAATGATGTTCAATTTTGGGAAATGTAAATGCCTCCACATAGGACATGGGAACGAAGAGGTAGAATATACAATGGGGGGTACTGTACTAAGTACTACTGTAAAAGAAAAGGACTTAGGGTTAACCGTTAGTGCTGATATGAAGATTTCAGAGCAGTGCGGAATTGCAGCTTCAAAGGGAAATCAAATCCTTGGATTAATTAGGCGAAACATAACGTATAAGGAAAAAGAGCTAATAATACCGCTGTACAAAACAATAGTTAGGCCTCATTTAGAATATTGTATTCAAGCGTGGAGGCCATATCGCAGGAAGGACATAGATATGCTAGAAAGAGTGCAGAGGAGAGCAACTAAAATGATACAAAATCTGAGGGATCTTAGTTATGAAATACGCCTAAAAAAATGCGGTTTAACAACACTAGAGACCAGGAGATTGAGAGGAGATCAGATAGAAGTGTTTAAAATATTGAAGGGTTATGAAAATATTGATAGAAATATGTTTTTCTCAGTTAAGAAAGATAGAAGGACTAGAGGACATGATCTTGCATTAGCAAAGGAGCAGAGTAGATTGGATATAAGAAAGTTTTCATTTTCACAAAGAACTGTAAATGAATGGAACAGATTACCTGCTGATTGTGTGGGTGCTAGTAGCGTTAATATGTTTAAAAATAAAATCGACACATACCTCAGACGGGCGGGATACACATAGATAAAAAGGTCGGACTCTCGAAAAGCCAAGGGCTTCCTTGTCCACCTGCTACCTAGAGTTAATTCTCTGGGTGGCAATCTTGTTAAATCTTGTTAAATCTTGTTATATACATGTGTGTATATACATGTGTGTATATACATGTGTGTATATACATGTGTGTATATACATGTGTGTATATACATGTGTGTATATACATGTGTGTATATACATGTGTGTATATACATGTGTGTATATACATGTGTGTATATACATGTGTGTATATACATGTGTGTATATACATGTGTGTATATACATGTGTGTATATACATGTGTGTATATACATGTGTGTATATACATGTGTGTATATACATGTGTGTATATACATGTGTGTATATATATGTGTGTATATACATGTGCATAGGTGATGTATCATATTGCTGGAAAAGGTCTTTTGTAAGTGTAATAACCTTGACATTGGTACAGAATTAGGTGAGTTGTGAAGTCGTGTGCATCAGAAGTGAACAATTACGCATGGTTTTACAGCATTATTCTCGAAAGTTTGCAAACTCTGAAATGATCCAGAATATGAAGAAAAAATATAAATTGGCTACTGAAAATTACCAGTGAACATCAAAACTAACCTTCATCTCCTTTGGTTTGCAGATTTACAGGAAAACATGAAGCTACTTTCACTACTTGAAACATTGCATAGTATGTTAGTAAAACAGTTTATTTTTTCAAACTGACAGCAATTCCTTTACGTTAAAGGAAATTTTCTGTAACCCAACAGACAATAAAGTTATTGTATTGTATTGTTACTTTACACTTTGTTATCAAAACAGTTAAATAAGAAGGAATATAGTATTGAATATTTAAACAGTACAATAAATGTATTTATGATTAACATTCAACATATGTGATTAGGTACTAACAGGGCACTTGAATTCATGTTATAGTACATCCTGCTATCTATTTCCATGTCCACCAAGCCAAAACAATAAAAAAAATCAATGAATTAGAAATTCCACATTTAATGCTGTGCATCCGGACATTTTCGAATATGTATATTTCTTTTCGGGATGCCAAGATGTGACGTCACTTATGACCCACACTTGCATCAGACCGACCCTTTCCATGCATTCAGAGCGTGTTTACAAGTATAGCTTTTAGGTCGAAACGAGCATCAAAATGAGTTATTGTGCGATATTCCGATGAAATACAAACACTAGTTATCATAGAGGAACAAGCAGTTCTCTTACGGTTCCACATGAATTCAATTTTATTCAAAACAATGAATGCGACTAGGTATCGCCGAGCTTGGGCTCGTTTTCAGAATAATGATATCGAATGCAACCAACGGGAGATAATGTACACCAATATACATACGTAGCAAACATATATCATATCCAGCTACAAAAAGTAACGTGTATAGTCTCATAATATCAGTAGAATATTGATGTATGAAGGAGGAGTTGTACAATTTATCATAACAACATAAATCAGTCAGTGAATTTCTGTCGGTCCTGCTAGCTCAGTAAGTAAAGGCATTGGTTCCTTGGCATTTATTTTGTAATCGGGTGACGCCAGTTCAATCCCCACACCAAACCATTGATTTTGTTTACACTTTTTTTGGTTTATGTTTTCACGAAGTAATATAAACCAAATCATTTTTATACTATGATGCACTGTTTGTAAATATTTTGGTACAATCGCACCTCGTTATAACGTGCCCCGTTATAACGCGGATTCGGTTATAACGCGGTCGGTCATGGACCCCGAATTTCTGCCACCAGGGGGAAAATGGGCGCAATGACAAACTATATTAACACAGTAATAACTGTCAATTGTTTTGTGTGAAGTTATCCCCATCTTTGTCCATGGCATGTGTATATTGAAAGACTAGTTGGTGGACAATAAATTTAACGTTGACGTACAACTGCAACGAATCAAGTGTGAGGCGCATCACTACGTTGCCGTTGTTTATTCTGCACTGCCAATGCTATCAAAGTTTCTTTGACTATAATTATGGTCAGTTTTAACTTTAGGAACAGTAATTGTGGAGCGAGGTATTGTTTGTTTTGGGAACACGCCACGTTTATAACGCGGATTCATTTTGTGGACCCCGACTACCGCATTATAATGAGGCGTAACTGTAGTAATTATTTATTCGCCACAAAAATGAAAATATGGTAATTATATATAACGCGATTTTTCTAAATGTTATTTATCCAGACAGATCACCATTTGTTTTCACATACATAATTACAATATATTACCGTACAATATATATATATATACAATTAATAAATTATATATCCATTACATTATATTTGTTTGGATAAATAAAATTTAGAAACATCGTTATATAATTCCCATATTAAAATTTTGGCGGCGAATAAATAATTACTACAAAAATAAAAAAACTACTTACAAACAGTGCATCATAGTATAAAAATGATTTAGTTTATATTACTTCGTGAAAACATAAACCAGAGTGTAAAAATAAATCAATGGTTTGGTGTGTGGATTGAACCAGTGTCACCTGATTGCAAAATAAATGCCAAGTAACCAATGCCTTTACTAACTGAGCTAGCAGGACTGACAGAAATTCACTGACTGATTTAAGTTGTTACGATAAATTGTACAACTCCTCCTTCATACATCAATATTCTAGTGATATTATGAGATTATACACGTTAATTTCTGTAGCTAGATACAATATGTTTGCTATGTATGTTTATTGGTGTAGATTATCTCTCGCTGGTTGCATTTGATTAATTATTCTGAAAACGAGCTCAAGCTCGGCGAAACCTAGTCGACAAGTAGGTCCACTCACATTGTTTTGAATAAAATTGGATTCATGTGGAACGGTAAGATAACTGCTTGTTCCTCTATGATGACTACTGTTTGTATTTCATCGGAATATTCCACAATAACTAATTCTGACGCTCGTTTCGACCTAAAAACTATACTTGTAAACATGCTCTGAATGCATGGTAAGGGTCGGCCTGATGCGAGTGTGGGTCATAAGTGACGTCCCGATACCACGTGATCGCCTAGCTCATTAAATTTTTATTTTCCACGGGAATCGCTACACAGATGGGTTTAGAATCGAATTTGTGCTACAAAAGTATTTTTTTAATGTTGTCAAATGTTCCATACAAGGTTAAACTTTGTGTACACATGGAAAAAGGATTTTAGCTAATGCCTTATTTTTATTTCCTTTAATCCTTTGGATTTGCTGCGCCACTGAGCTCAGATTTTCTGAGGATATTGGTGCTAAAGAAGTCATTCCAATATTATTATGACTGCAAAGACTCTTGCAACACCCCGTGACAACACACGACTGTGCGAGAGAGACCCTGACCTCGTAGAGTGCCCAGCCATGGATGTTCTCGAGCAGTATCATCTGTTGGATGCGTCTCATGATGCTGGTCACTGTCTCGGCTGGGTCGATGGCGATCGCCTTCACTGAGCCATCCAGGAAGTGGATGTGACATAGTAGAGGCTGCAGACTGCACACTGCCTGTGGAGAACATGTAGCAGTAAGTGAAACTGCAAGCCTCACTTAAAAATTAAATAATTATTAACTACGTATTAGATCAGATAACTTCAAAAGTTTGAATAGCCTGATGTTAACATATTTAGATCCAGATAATGTTAAATAAATAAAACAAACCATGCTGAATGCAGTGGAAATGAGACAGGTTAGAGGTTTCACAAAATTATTCTTAAACAAGACAGGCAAAAACTGAACTGCAAAGGCAGGTTTAATGTGTCGTATGGCGCTGCATTATAACATTTAATGACACCAGATGGCGGTACGCATACCTGGATATCCATGAGCAAGTGCAGCGACCTGTGTTTAATGCTGTAAAGCGCTGTGCAGTAACGTTTAATGATACCAAATGACGCCATGCGTACCTGGATCTCCATGTGTGAGGGGGGCCACCGGCGACACTTCTGGGTGGGCATACTGAGGTGCCAGAGACAGTAGCTGGCGTACTTCGCCACCTTGCTATCATCTCCCATCTCACTGACGTTATCACAGCTCTGTCGGAGGTACAGCAGCAGGTACTGCAACACAGCAACACACGGTCAGTCAGATTGTCAAAATGGCAGACGAGCAGGTCCATTGCATACTATCACGTTCTACATGAGTAATGTGTCCATATAAATCTACGGTCTTTGCTCATCATTCCATACAATGGTGGTGAGGCCAGTGCATAAGCCATTAGGTGATGCCAGTAAGCACATTGGTCACTAGGTGGCAGCACTGAGCATGCTAAAACCAGACGAGAGATAAGCAGGAGACGAAAATGGGAAAATCCTTACTCCATAAGACCTGGTGTTTTGTTTATAAACACTATCGAAGATTGAC
Source organism: Escarpia spicata (assembly GCA_963995525.1). Classification (NCBI taxonomy): domain Eukaryota; kingdom Metazoa; phylum Annelida; class Polychaeta; order Sabellida; family Siboglinidae; genus Escarpia; species Escarpia spicata. The sequence continues at coordinate 57,853,259 of OZ023211.1, read as the reverse complement.
GAAAGACACAGCATTGGTTAGAGTCAGTTCATGAGGATTATCTACACTGATGAAATTTGAACTATGGGACATGTTAATTGCTACACCAATAAAATGGGTGAGAAATTGATGTGAATGATTACTTAGGCAATCATAATACTTTTCTCATATACATTTTTTTAAAGTTTAGTTTTGTGTTTTTGTTGTTGTTTTTTTGAGTTTATATGTGTCATTGTTTGCGATGAATACATGCGTGAGAAAATGTTAAATCACCAGCGTCTAAAGAATTAAATTGTCCTTGTATGAAAGTTGCAACAAATCCATAATTTTTTTAGAGAATATTGTTTGTTTTTGAAAATTAATTACAAGCAAGACATGTTATTTAGAAAGTGGGAAGGCACAACCTTGGGGAAAAAGCCGTATTTCCCACTCGAAAATGGCATTGGTGACACATGCTATATGAAATTGTGACAGATAGATAATTATATAAGTGTATTTTAGGTGCAATAGAATTTACCTTATTATTATTTTTAGGCAAATGTTATTGTAATAAATTATTGATGTGTTTAACAAATGCAATCCCAGAACACAACTTCATGAATATTAATATCCTTGGTCTGTCTTATAGGCTGCCTAGAACTGTTGAACCTTGCTTGACGGTCACCTCAGTAATACAGCCACAGCACTCAATTAAGCTTACTGTAAGATCTCAATTGATTTCCATATATAGAAAATATATGATCACCTTGCTAATCAGGTCACTTGCCCATTTTCAAGGGTGACCTTAATAATGAGGTTCCAATGTATTTGCATTTTTATGTTCTCACTGTGATCTTGTTTAAGGTAATTTGAAAATTAGCTTATAAGCTGACAACCTGACCCCGTAGCAACAGACAATTGTCCCATCACAGTGTTCTGCTCAGGTTCTCAAAAGGGCAAGGTGCCATTTCAGAAAAAGGGCACAGAACCCGGTGAGCAATAGCTAAAAAGGCACGCGCGACGCGTGACTAAATAGTTAACATGACCCATATTTAACAGTGTTTTGCCCAGGTTTTCAAAAGAGCAGTGTGTCATTTTAGTAAACGGCACGTCGAACACGTGCGGTAAGCAATGGTTAAAAAGGCACTTGTAACATCATACTACTTACATATAGTAAAGGCACTTGTGACATGCAACTAAATTAAATAGTTAACAAGACATAGTAGGAGTATACAGCTTGTAGTTTAATATCATACTACTTACATATAGTATATTGTGTACACAGTGTATACGTATATTTATGCATTATAATATTGGCTTAGGCAAGCATTTGTAGAACAAAACACAATATTTAGCTTTACATGACTTTTTAATTTGTGTAAATCTGCATAATATTCAATATACATAGAGAATATTATACAAGTAATATGTGTGCCAAATTTCTTTGGGCTAGGTTTAACATAAATTGAGATATACTGTTACATTAAATTTTGAAAATAAAAAATGTACAAGCAACATAGTAATTTTGAAAAATGACATTTAAATAAATATAAATGTGAACAATGGGATGATTATATAGTATATATAGACAATACAACATATTTTATTTTATTAAATTGGCATGTCTTAACTATATTTAAGTTTGAGCAAAACACGATATCCAGCATGACAACATTTTATATATAAATTCACATCATATTTAATATTCTCAGAGACTATTATATAAGCAATAGGTATGCAAGATATTGTTGGGCTAGGCTGAACAGAAATTTAGATATATTGCACTGCAAATAGTAAAATGTGTGATGTCAAACATTAAATAATTAGACATGCATAGCTAATTTGTAAAATTCCATTTTATTTACAGAAAAACTACCCACACACAATCTCATTTTTAACAATGAGTTAATAAACAGAAAAACATGATTATTACTACCGGTAGTTTGAAACAACCCTCCAAATAATGATTATTACAGGTAGCTACTGTTAAACGCTTTGGTAAAAGAAGACGCTAGCCGCCAGCAATCTCAGCACCCTTGGCTAGTCCACTACACACGCACGTGACATCGTGACCTAGAAATGGCACACCTTGCAACGAGCATGAGCGACGTCATGTGCCGGCGGGTCATTGCATATTGAGGGGGAGCAGGTTCTTTTAACGCGGACAATACGCAATTATTCACTACTGTTGTTGACCTATGTTATACTAAACATCGTTATTGATCATTATATAACAGTACATTAACAAATAAACAGTGTATGAATAAAACATAATTTTTCTAATCGCACATGCCGGCCTCGAAAGTCTGTCGCGAACAGGCTGGTCTACCGACTTGTGAAGTTTGGCGCCTCCTCAGATCAAAACACATTTTAATAAGTTTTGCAAGTATCATGTGATTAAGAATTTAACGACTATTCTAACGTAGAATTCTCCCGGCGATTAGACTTTAACTTTTGAAGATACGAACAAAATAAGGAATGCTATTGGCCATATGTATAGTCGCTCTGGTTTATCCATTTTCGAAGGTCGGCGTCTCCTCAAATCAATGTATTTAATATTTTTGGTACACACGATTAAGAATTTAATGGCAACCGGGATAGGAGTCGAGATAGGGGCGCTTGAACAATCGAAATAACCGCGTGGCACGATCGGGATACGTTGTCGACATCGGGGCGCTTGCAGATGATCGAGTGTCTCCAAGCGCCCCGATCTCGTGACGCATCCATTCCCAATTGCGAGATGCAGTTGGGAACAATCTAACCGCGCGTGTGGCGCTATCGGGACGATGAATAATAATATACACGATCGTGTAACCATCTGTAGTGACGAGTAGGGTTATGTGCAAAATATAGCAGGGCGTCGTATAAAAAAGGCACGTCGTTCTTTTTTGCCTTTTTTGGATACCAGGGTGTGAAAAAGGGCAGGGCGTAATGCCCTGTAAATTCGACCTAGGCAGAACACTGCATCATTATGACATCAGACCTTTTGATATTGAACATCAAAATCACTGATGTAATGACCAATACTTATAGAATTACTAGTACCGACATCAAATGCAACACTTATAGCCCAGTGTAGCCGCGAGGAAACTACACCGGAAGAAAAGGAAAGAAAGGGAATGATTTCATCACAATTAAATAATCACATGTACACTTACCAATGTGCCAATGAAATGGCAATAATACGCGCTAATGGGAAAATCAATTAGGTTTGAGGCCAGTTAGCTGTGCTCACTGGAGAGGCTCACAGTGGACAAGGTGGCACAAAGTCCTGAAGCACTATAGTTCAATATGGAAATATATAGTACAAAGTTAATGTTTTTTAGAATAGTTTCACAATAACACATTGAACAAAATATCAAAAACCCCATGTTTCCCCTGTGTACGTTCATAATAACAACCAAGCTAGACAACCATTATAGACAGTTGGCCATGACATGGAGTTAGCTTGGTTGCTAGGCTTATTGTAATTATTGCACATGGGGCGAACCTAGGGACGTTTGATACGTTGTTCAAAATGGTATTTTTCAACTGTCCTAAAATAGCTTTTAGAATAGATTATTTACATATAGAGTCCTCCCTGAGGTCTACTGTGATCACGTGTGTGTGTGTGTGTGTGTGTGTGTTTGTGTGTGTGTGTGTCTGTGTGTGCATGCGTGAGTGCTTGCGTGCGTGCGTGCGTGCATGTGTGCGTGCGTGCGTGTCTGTGTGTGTCCGTGTGTGTGTCCATGTGTGTGTGCATGCCTATGTGTATGCAGTGTGTCTGTATGCTGGTTTGCATTTGTACATACATACATATGTACAAACATACATACATACATACGTATATACACATTCACACAAAGGCCACACTGTTTAGAACATATGGGAAATAGTTGGTAGACTGTGCCAAGCCAAGTTTACTGCAGTGTTATTAGCGACTAATGTGTAGATTGTGACTCATCATAAAAGGATTAGAGCACCACTAATCCCGTGGATGCAGACCTGCCTACCCCAAAAACCTCCTGTCAGTAATCCATCTTCCCATTTACATGGATTTTCAGGAATATAGGCTTCCTGTCAGTAATTGTTCAGAACCGTGTAAGATATTGTCACCGGGGGGGGTGGGGTGGGTGGGGGGTAGCGACGGCAAAACCATTACGTTATGCTGTCATCGACATCGTCTAGACTCTAGTCTACTCAACTCTAGTATATAAGCCTATCCCCCATCCCCCTATCCCTGTATTATTGCCTGATAGAATGATAAATAATAGACAGGGAGGATGGGGTTGTAGCGCGGCAAAACCATTAGTATTACATTACGCTGTCATCGACATCACCTAGACTCTAGTGACTGTATGATAGGCTGTCAATGATAGACTAAACTCCTCAATAAATACATTACTTAGTCTTAGTACAGTCAGTTGGCCTAACACTACAAGTACAACACTCACTAAATTTTTGCATTACATGTTTATTTTTGGTTGGCGGTGGCATCGTTTTGCTGTCAGCCATCATTTCGTGCCGCGTGACTTTGTTTTGTTTGATCGTGGAAATGCGAATTTGTCATAACGCTGTTTCCTATTAGTTAGATTACGACCAGACTCAGCGAATGAAAAACCATGTCACAACTGCTGCATACATATGCTGCCACCTGTTGAATATAGTGGAAGCTAAATTTTAGTGATTGGCAAACATGGTGAGAGTCCGTAATATTTTCATCCCTCGCCGTAATACCGTAATTTGAGGTGACTTTCCGGAATGATTCCGGACAATCCGGAATGGTAGGCAGGTCTGTGGATGTCAATCATTCATACTCTATCAGTGCAATTAGGCTTTTGTGTTATGTTATAATTAGTGGTTCATTACCAAATAAAACCAATTTGTTAACCAATTTACAAGTTACTAGAGCGGGCCACTGATATGTTTCAGTATGCATCCATTTGAGCCTATATGTGTGTGACCTTGTGTATTCATATGCGTCAACATAAAAAAGCATGTAATTATACCCTACCCTTTTGAACAATAAATTAATGAATTTGTAGATTTTAATTAAAGCCAACGTGTTCATTTTAATATGTTGTAGTGCTTAATTAGAAATTAATCTCATATAAACTTAAAATATATTAAACCAAGACAGGACTAAACACAAAATTGTACAGTTATATTCCTTCTCCATATTCCACTGGCGTTATTTTATATACAACGGATACGAAGTGTGCACACATGATGAATGCACACATGATGAATGCACACATGCACTCGCTTGCTCATTTGTTTCATATATTGTTATGAATTGTATATTTATTTAAAGCTATGTGACTTGGTGTAGGAGTGCATTTGATTATGATATCCCACTGAAATTGGTACTGGGTCAAAGTGACCTAATTAAAGAGGTGACAGCATTAGTGCGGTCAATTTCCTACACCTTAGTGTTACAGAAATGATTTGGGACTGCCCCAAGGTGATCGCAATTGTGAGGGGGCTGTGTTACTGTAGAAGGTACTGATCATAAAGGGAAAGGTACGTTCTAATATAGTGCGGTATCCAGTCCTCAGGACTGCTCTAAGTGCTTTACACTTTATTCCCTAGCAGACCTGTTTAACTAAACACCATCTTGACTTCTCTGGGAAGCATTTAGCCACCCCGCAATTCATGTGAACGATCTTGCCCAAGGTTCAAAACAAGAGGATCTGAAGCCAGAATCTCTTGATCGCGACTCTCTAACCATTGCGCCACTGCAACACAGCCGCGGCATATAGTTACCTTCTTGAGCGTCCGACTGGGATGAAAGGAGACAACGCACAGACACATGATCTGCCAGACACGTACACAGAGGTCCTCATGAGGGTTATCACTCGTTTGCCTTATGAGTTGACAGAAGATCTCGTCCCTCAGGTCGATGCGCTGCAGACCGTGGTTGATGATGCCCTGTAGCACTTGGTGTTCTGTATCGCCCTTTAGTTCACCCTTCATGTATTTGCATATATCCTGCAAGGGATAAATGTACAGGTGTCTCACTCTGTGTACTGGCAATTGTCTGAGATGATCGCCTCATCTGGAGCTGATTTCACGATACGTTTCTTAATGTTATGGAATTACTTATTGTCACAGGCTTGCTTACTTAATAAAACATTGTTTGCTAAGACAATCATTTTAGTGTTAAGAATAGCCACTTCATGGAACCAGCCCCAGTGACTAAATAAATAATAACATATCTATAAAGTTATTTTCTAAAAACTTTCTTCCTTTTACATTAATAATAAAAAAACTACAAACAATTTCAAAGATTAATGAATTAAAAACATCACTTAACATTAGTGTAAACAGGAAATGCAAATTGTTTTTTATGTAGCAAATGATCCCTCAAAGAACATGGGCCTGGAACCAAATATTCCTCTAATGAAATGTCCAATAAAATAATTTGACTTTTCAGTATCTTTACATTATATATATTTTTAATAAAATGTAAAAATGTATGAAATGATAGAGCATTTTGCATATATAAAAAACTGGTTTAAAACTTTAAAAACAATAAAATAACAGAGCATATTTGCATACTAATAGAATTAAATTTAATATGCTCAAAGCGAAATGGGACCTGTGAAGGTGTATGTAAAATGGAATAGCTATAACTTAAAAACAGATTATGGTATTCTGGATATATCAATGTTAATTGAATTGTTGACAAGTCTGTTGAGATTGTTAAATACGGGTCCGTTATCCTGACTTAAATACAATAAACCGCAGATATGACAAATTGCTTGAGACCGGCCAATTTCAAAATTCATTATATCTGAAATTTAATGTACATAGTAATTCAATAATGAATAAATTCAGGACATATTCATATATTCTGTATAAGCGAGAATTTGTTATGTCCAATGTTTACTGTATACTAAGACATGTTGCAGCTGATATTGAAGACTGGTTCAGCACGTAAAAGATATACTAACTTTGAAAATTGAGCAAGCAATAGGAATGTCATCTGGCACAAGTAGACGAACGAGAGAGCTCGTGATCACGCTCTGCTTTGTGTAGCTCAGCAGATTCTCTATTGGAATGACCATTTCCTGTGGAGAGAACACAACACATGGCAGGTGATATCAATTATCCATTCATTCAATTCCTTAAATATACAGCTAACATGTATATTTAAGGAGTGGCCGCATGATCGAGTTCGCAAAGCCCAAACAACATTTAGCATTATTTGTGAGTGGGTTGATTATCACCACATATTGTAGGGAAACAAACTGAAACAGTGGCGCCACCAACTGAGTTGAACAAATACAGGCCTTCATGCAAGATTACGTTTTTACCAGTCTCAAAATTTCCTGGTAGATTTATGCGTGTCCGCACATACAATCCAGTCTAAACGCGCATATATATATATATAAATCTAGACATAAATACACATATGTACTCAATAACACATGTACATACAATTTCAAGATTGACATGCACATTTTAAAGCATAATGAGGATATAAATAACAGTGACAGTTGTTAATATTTATTTTCACAAACACTAGGACAGCCCATCAGCTATAACTGTCCCCATCCAAGACAAACTCAGCCCATCCAAAAGGTGGATGGACGAGTCTCTTGAACATTATTATTTCTTTACTAGCTTTCATCCACCCTTGAAGCAACAGACCAAGGGCATCAATTATTACAATTACAGTATTATTTCTTCACTAGATTTCATCAACCCTTGAAGCAACAGACCAAGGGCATCAATTATCACAATTACAATATTTTAAATATAAACTCATTATCATGATCATTTAGTTTCTGCTGTTGCCAATTATGCAGCAGATAATGATGTCCTGGTAAACTGAACATAACTCACATACTGGGGTCGCCTGGGAAACGACTAACAACTCAATTTGTCCACAGAAAAAAGTAAATAACTACTTCAGTGTTTTTAAATGCACCAAAAATTGATAGATCAGTGGTCAAGGCAAATGAATGACAATAGAAAGAGACAGAAGAACTTCACCCAACCACGCTGTCACCCCTGAACCTGTATCACATTCTAGAAGAACTTCACCCAACCACGCTGTCACCCCTGAACCTGTATCACATTCTAGAAGAACTTCACCCAACCACGCTGTCACCCCTGAACCTGTATCACATTCTAGAAGAACTTCACCCAACCACGCTGTCACCCCTGAACCTGTATCCACATTCTGGAAGAACTTCACCCAACCACCCTGTCACCCCTGAACCTGTATCACATTCTAGAAGAACTTTACCCAACCACCCTGTCACCCCTGAACCTGTATCACATTCTAGAAGAACTTCACCCAACCATGCTGTCATCCCTGAACCTGTATCCACATTCTAGAAGAACTTCACCCAACCACCCTGTCACCCCTGAACCTGTATCACATTCTAGAAGAACTTTACCCAACCACCCTGTCACCCCTGAACCTGTATCACATTCTAGAAGAACTTCACCCAACCATGCTGTCATCCCTGAACCTGTATCCACATTCTAGAAGAACTTCACCCAACCACCCTGTCACCCCTGAACCTGTATCCACATTCTAGAAGAACTTCACCCAACCACGCTATCACCCCTGAACCTGTATCCACATTCTAGAAGAACTTCACCCAACCATGCTGTCATCCCTGAACCTGTATCCACATTCTAGAAGAACTTCACCCAACCACGCTGTTATCCCTGAACCTGTATCACATTCTAGAAGAACTTCACCCAACCATGCTGTCATCCCTGAACCTTTATCACATTCTAGAAGAACTTCACCCAACCACGCTGTCACCCCTAAACCTGTATCCACATTCTAGAAGAACTTCACCCAACCACGCTGTCACCCCTGAACCTGTATCACATTCTAGAAGAACTTCACCCAACCACGCTGTCATCCCTGAACCTGTATCACATTCTAGAAGAACTTCACCCAACCATGCTGTCACCCCTGAACCTGTATCACATTCTAGAAGAACTTCACCCAACCACGCTGTCACCCCTGAACCTGTATCCACATTCTAGAAGAACTTCACCCAACCACGCTATCACCCCTGAACCTGTATCACATTCTAGAAGAACTTCACCCAACCACGCTGTCATCCCTGAACCTGTATCACATTCTAGAAGAACTTCACCCAACCACGCTGTCACCCCTGAACCTGTATCCACATTCTAGAAGAACTTCACCCAACCACGCTGTCACCCCTGAACCTGTATCACATTCTAGAAGAACTTCACCCAACCACGCTGTCATCCCTGAACCTGTATCACATTCTAGAAGAACTTCACCCAACCACGCTGTCACCCCTGAACCTGTATCCACATTCTAGAAGAACTTCACCCAACCACGCTGTCACCCCTGAACCTGTATCACATTCTAGAAGAACTTCACCCAACCACGCCGTCACCCCTGAACCTGTATCCACATTCTAGAAGAACTTCACCCAACCACGCTGTCACCCCTGAACCTGTATCACATTCTAGAAGAACTTCACCCAACCACGCCGTCACCCCTGAACCTGTATCCACATTCTAGAAGAACTTCACCTAACCACACCTCACCTAACTAAAATCGAGCTGTCAAAGACCGATTTCGTTGCGCGGCGGTTGAATAATTAAAAGACATACAAGAAGTGTAAGACTTTAATTGCAAAATATCTTAACAACTTGAGATATTCACAAAGTACACTGTTATATATAATACAAGACAACATTGTGAAAAGTATTTTACCCACTGAAAAATATGAATGAGAAGTATTCTTTATATGCATGAATTATAATTATTTACCTTATTCACATATAATTTACAAACCTATTAGAAATTCATCCTCTACATGAATTCCTGGCACTAGCAGGACTCATTCTGTAAATGAGAAGTTACATAACAATGCTCCATATGGTGAAACTAAACAGTGATCACCATGAAAATGCCAAAGAAAATTTACCAAAAACAAATCCAAACTTGTGTAATTTACTCTCTAAATGACAAGCATGTAATTCCTTAAATGAATTACAATTATAATATAGATGTTATTCATCTATTCAAAGGAAGACAGTTAATTGGGTCATTAAGTATACTAAAGACATGAATGACACACCCCAATTTTTCTCCAATTTTAACAACATCAGATATACACAAAGTACAATGTTATAAATTAAACAACACACCATTTGTGAAAAGTATTTCACCCACTGAAAATATCAATGAGAACAATTCTTTCTATGCATGAATTATATTTAACTTATTCACATATTATTTACAAAACTATTATAAATTCACTCTATACATTCTGTAAATGAGAAGTTACATAACAATGCTCCATATGATGAGACTAATCAGTGATCACAATGAAAATGCCAAAGCAAATTTACCAAAAACAAATCCAAATCAGAACTTGTTTCGTTCTGGAGCGATCGCACCCTTCACTATCATGGTCGTTTTCTGCTGCCCACACAAAAACTTCTTTGCAACTTCACTGTCCGGAAACATTTTCTTGACGATCTTTGTGAAGTGGTCTCCAAGCATAAACGAAAGGTTGTGCTCGGCGACCATATCAGCAAAGTAATTTCTTGGTCTTTGTGGTTGACAAAGAACGACGTCAACCCCGTCATTCGATCGTTTGTGTGTGAGGCACGTTCAAGATTCACGTGCTGCGACGTTGCGGCATGGCGAAGGGCATCGTAGTTCCCACCCGCGGCAACACTGAAGTGCGAGTTGCACACCTGGCAAAACGTGTGCATCACACCTCTATCACTGTTTGATATCCATTGTAGATCTGATACCCATGTCTGTAAAAATTTGGACGAATATTTCTTTTTCGGTCGAGGCAAACTTTGTTTCGTTGGTGCCATAACATTTTGTGTTTATGTGTGCCTTGCTGGGCGCTGTAGAATGTCTGATGAGATTCGTTGTTTCGAGACCACGTGATAGTTTCCATCCAATTAAAATAGCTGTTGCACATTTCCGGTGTGTCCGGTATTTAAAAATGTTATTACACAAATAGTAATTGAAAAACACTTGCGATTCCACTAAAACGAAAATCATGGAAATATTTGTTTATAGAAACGGAGCAAATAGCCTGACATTTTGGAGGTTTAAAAATAAAACGGGAGGAGGCATGAAAAACTGGAGATTTCATTTCCTGCGCGGGAGAATGGGAGATGGGTGCCAAAAGCGGGAGTCTGCCGCTTTTCGCGGGAGACTTAACACGTCTGTTCTAGACACGCATTATTTTAATCTGTTGATGTCGTTATAACAGTAACATGCTTTCTGTGGGGATAAATGGCTCCCCTGTGGTTCTTTAATTCTCAATAACATCATGATGTGAGGACCCCAACAACATGTCAGATGGAGGCCCACAGAGATGCCTGCAGTGGGTCATTAGCCCAGCTAAGTGAGACACCTTGCCAAAGGATACTGTCACTAAATTCATTGATTAAGTATTCCAACCCAAAGCTGTGATGTAACAAAGTATTTGTACCTTGTTACTTTACTTAAGTAGAACATTTTGAGTAAAACAGTACAATTTTGTTTGTTTGATGTTATCAAAACTGCATTCAACAATTTACGCAATCATGGTAGCATGTCTTAATGGATACTTGATAGTTTGCTCATTCACAAAAAGAATTTGAAATGAGATGGACAAAAAAATTGAAATGAGAACACACCTTTAATTAATTCCAAATAATATGAATCAATATTATTATTTTAAGTATAAACCGGGGGAACCTTGATTCTATGGCGGAATTTTTATGATCCAACTCATCTGAGTTGAAACTCAATAAGTGTTATATATAACATTTGATAACAAAATATTACAAGGGTGATGGAAGGGGTAGAATCTTAGAAATCTAAAATGATGCCCTACGTACTGATGGGATTTACACTTGAGGTTCACTAGATGTACTGAATTAAATCCAGTAAGTGTCCAAGTACATGAAGTCTAAAAATAATACAAAACAGTCGTAAGGTTAAAAGCGGTATAGAATTTCCAGTGGGCTGCAGGAATGGCAATAATAGCGAGTGATCAATGAGAAATCAATTGTGGTCGGTGGCCATCCATTAATGATGTCCTTGACTGTCATGACTGTCACTGGGTAATCTGAGTGCATTTCTGTGAGATCAAAAGCATTTCAGTTGTACTTGCTGTGTGTAATTTTTATCAGCATTAGCTGATCCACAGAAATACATGATCATAACCATACCTATGCATAAACTGCCACTCTGTTAGTCTGATCATTTTTGCACTAAAACTATGTTACAACGTACAAACTAGCTACACCTATTCAGGGAATAAGGGTATTTGGGGGCAAAACATTCAAATTAAACAAAGCACTATCCGACTTTGTTAACCCTATGACTGGCCAGGGCCGATTCATTGGCCGATGGTACCTACCTTTATAGAAACATTTTTAGTTTCCGTGCTACGTAACTAGCATGTGAACATTTGGTATCGTTTGATAGCTGACAGATTTTTCAAGATAGTGTATATTATTCATGAGCAGATTGATTGAGACCTAGTGACTGCCTAGCTGACAAAACATGTGACCAAATCGGTGACAAAATTTGTGTGGTTTTATTAATGAATTTACGTATCCTTTCATAAAGTCTAGACCCCCGCACACGTGGTATCAATGGAAAGCTGTTATTGGCCAATCTGCAAAAAATGACATCAGCTGGCTAAGCTTATTCAGTGATTCAGAACAAAGCATCTCAAACATCCCGTTCCGGCCCTCCGGAGCTGAAGTAAACAACAAAATGGCGGACATCATTGTAGAGAATTGTTCACTTTGAAAGTTTACTTCGAATTATCTCAAGTTACTGTGTCAATATTTCGGCAAAATGCCTGACAGTATTCATAAATAAGGTTATTATATTAGTTCAGATAGTTAGAATAACTTTGGATGCTTTTTGAGGTAAAAATTCAACAACTTGGACACGCAATGTTGTCCGGGCATGCCGCGGGTGTGTGTTGGTAGCGAAAGCAGCAGTCATCAGGCTGCTTGAATTGGCCTATTTTTATATCAGAAAAAATCATAAGAAATAAAAGTTCTGAAACAATTTGATTCATTTTATGTTGTTTGGTAGTTAATGTGTGGCTACATTTGTCTCACTGGACTTAGAGCATATATCCACTCGGTAATTATCTGGTAGCAGGAAAAATGTTTAGGTTTTTTTTTGGATGAAGTTCAGATAATAATATCCCCATGATTATCAAATGTTATATAGATTTGATAAGTTTATTATAAAAACATTCCTTTAGCAATAAATGATACGCCATTCATATTTCTGTAAGATGTATTAGCAAATTTATTATTTTGACTGTAACAGTACGCTACATGATTTTCGGGTCACAGGATTAACTCAACTAACTACTGGAGACAATCTATTTTACAGATAGATGTCCATTAACCATTTCAGTACTACAGCCCTACAGACCAGCTGTGACCACCGAATACTGCTTTCCCAGTGAATATACAAGACAATGGATTACCTCACTTCAAGTCAAGATTTGAAGAACAAAAATGCATTTTATGAATAGGAATGTTATATATTTTTTTAAAGTATGATAATCAGCAAGTAAAATGCGCCATATAATTTCCATTCCGTCATCATGGTAACCAACAATCCAAGATGGCCACCAAGATTTCAACGTTTTTGCAGTTGCTGAACACAGCTGTATACTAAGTTCGCTGACATCATTACTGTGTCGATCATCAACATCCGACAAAGATTCTTCGCTAAAACTATAAAACAATCTGTCCAAAACATACGGTGGTAAATCTCTAGTTGAAGTAATGCTTTCCGCCATTGTGGCCACCGCAGATTTTGATAATCCATCTTTAAAAACAGCGAAAATTTACATAAATTATTATTGAGCGATAATAAATGATGACCACTGCAGAATAGCTAATTTATTCGCCTTGACAACCAAACACAAGTGGATAATTATGAATAAAAACGATTTGAATAGCAGACATCGTGAATGCCGAATAACCGGTGTCGCACTGAAGCATCACAGATAGTGCAGGGGGAAATCCAGCCTGTCATACTGAAATGATTAATAACTCCACAATAGAGTTGAGTATATAATTGTTTATTCTGTATGGAACTTGACCAAAATGTTCTGCGTACATCTAACTATGTTTGGTAGCACTTGTAATCATACCTGATGTCTATTTGGGTATTGTGTTAGTGCTGTGCCTATTAATTAATTTCATTTATGATTGATTGGCTAATGCTTCTGATCAAGGAATCGATCACAATCTTGTGTGATTGAATACTGCTGATTATACGCACCATGAAATTCATTCTCTGTTGTTCCATGACTTATATTGAACACTTGAAGTGAGACTGAGTACAGATATGAGAGGGAGAGAGGGAAGACTTGTAACAGGCTATTCTGCACCCTTTTAACAGTTATGGCATGAAATAACATCGCACTATTAACACTATTAATAATGATAGCAAGTTGGACGTAGTTCTGTGCAATTTCTTAATGTCAGCAGTTCACGAGGAGGGAGAAACGAACGGAATAAGGAAAGAATTGAATTTAAGTTTGCCTGATTTGTCTATGTAGTAATATGCTAACTTCAGTGTATTACACATGAACCTCCTCCAAGCTGCTGTGATTCACACAGCTTTCTCTATGTTGTTTCACTTCCTTGGACCATTGACCTCTGATCTACCAGTGTGTTTCAGCAAACACAATGATCCTTGTTTACAATTCTTTACATGCATGTTTTTGATATGCATGGCCTTTCTGGAGGCCTTTCTCCAATGTGAGGCAACTGAGTGGTGATCAATTCACCAGATGGTTTCAACGTAAACATGTTGCTTGTTGCTTCATGTGTGGTGTAAGCCACCATACATCTTGTTATGGATTACGCCAGTGAAGTCCTGGGGATGTCTGCACTCGGACACACGCACCACGCGCATGCACTCACTCACTCAGACACACACACTCTCACTCACGCATGCACGCACGCACGCACACACGCACGCACGCACGCACGCACGCACGCACGCACGCACGCACACGATTATAGTGAGACTTGGGGAGGAGTCTATATGATCTCTGAACTCTATCACTACCCCTGTGAACATAGTATTATTTACAGACCCGCCCACATGTCATTTGGACAGGTTGAGTTCATTTTTGGACAGGTAGAATTTGAAATTTGGATGTTTAGAAGCAAAACAGCTTATTAATTATTACTGTCACTATTATTCCCTTGTCCGTTATGCTTATAAAATATGTGTGTGACATGTACACATATTATTTATTTATGTATATATATATATATGTATGTTTCGACAAGATTGTATTGTGCACGTGCAGACGCGTGTATCTATCAGGACATTTATTAAGACTATCTACACTACATTCATTCCAACAAGCTGTGAGTATCGTCCATCTTGTCCCTCCAGCCCACCTTATCACATTTGTATATACATGGATTGCATTTTAAAACTGCACAGATTATTAACTGCACTGGTTTACACTATTCTGGTTTACACTATTCTTTTCAAATTCACTTTCACATGCTCTTCGCAATGTATACTGCACAAATACTCCAACTTTAGCCCCAGAAAGGGTATTTTGGAGAACCTATATACAAGAGTCAAGGACATTTTTGGACTGGTAAAAAATTGCTTCTGCACAGAGGCCTTCCCATGACAAAGCACCAATAGTGAGATACTTACACGTGAAGCTCTCTTCTTGACCCGATTGACCGTCTTCGAGAGAGGCCCTGAGTAACTAGTCGTTGTCACCTGCGGCACATTGAAATACCTCTCAGCGAATTCCAACATGTCGCAGTGACTCGAGGAAGACACCGACTCATCATCATCATCGCCATCATTGTCATCCTCATCATCACTGTCTCCTAACAACACACTCTCCAGATCCTTGTAGTTGCATATAACCGGTCCTGTCCACCGTCGCCGCTGCATCGATATCCCGTTCGCATTGACATCGATCACCTTGTGTCGGTTTCGACACACATCCCCATTCAAGTTCACAGGGGTCATCGCTATGGCGTTCATCGACCCCATCAACATACCCGTTTCCGACGCATCATTCCCATCGCTACTGTTTTGCAAGTTTGACACGCTCGTCGCGTCTGTGAGGAATCCGTTCTCCTCAGAGAAGTCCTCCATTTTTGCAAGTGGCACTTGTGTGTGGTTAGACGTTGGTCTGTCTATCCGGAGATCGCTGCATGCCGTTTGCGTGTGGTGACCCACGACTTCCCGGCCCCTGACCTCGTCAACATAGTCCATCGGGATGGGTGACATCTCGCTGGTGTCCTTACTCCTTTGTGCTCTCATGTTTGTTCTGTCCTGCAACAGAAAGCAGCAGATAAAGTAAAAAAGGTAAGTTCTTATATAGCGCAGTATCCAGTCCTCCGGACTGCTCAAAGCGCTTTACACTTTACTCCCTGGCAGACCTGTTCAATCGAACACCATCTCGACTTCTCTGGAAAGCATTCAGCCATGTTGCAATTAATGCACAAAGACTATTCGTGCACAAAAATCCACCACTGTCTATAGCCAGGGACTCATTTGTACAACTGAGTGAACTGAAGCAACATAGAGT
Organism: Escarpia spicata; assembly: GCA_963995525.1. Classification (NCBI taxonomy): domain Eukaryota; kingdom Metazoa; phylum Annelida; class Polychaeta; order Sabellida; family Siboglinidae; genus Escarpia; species Escarpia spicata. Next base: position 57,836,727 of record OZ023211.1, on the reverse strand, counting down.
AAATGAACCTGCCCAAGGTTCGACATAGCAGCACAGGATTTGAACTCGGGTTCTCTCGTTTGAGAGTCCGATGTTCTAGTCACTGCACCACTGCACTCCATAGCAACACCTGGTGCAAAGTGGAATTATTTCAATCTCTACTGCTACACAATTAATTGTTTTCTACTAAGCATGTACAACATAAAACATATACTCTTCTTATAAGGATATGAAGACCTTGTTCTGTACTTTAGTTATTGAGTCTTTTTTTAATTCAGTCTAATCTGTACCATTATTTTATCAAGTTTTATGTTCTACATCAAACAGCGCATATGGCATCCAGCATTTATAGTTATTCAAAACATATTGTTGATGTTTCCCTATAGCCCTACTTTCTAACCTTACAGAGTACGTAAATTGGAGAGGAGAGTAATTACTCTAACATCTGTCCCCAGTAAAGTGTTCGGAAGAGTGATAATAGACAGAATAACAGATGTAGTTGACAACAAGTTGAGAGATGAACACGCAGGTTTCAGAAGAGAACAAAGCACAGTTGAGCAGATATTAATTTTTTCGAAATATAATAGAACAGGTAGTGGAATGGTTAGCAATGCTATATGTAACGTTTGTAGACTTTGAAAAGGCATTTGACTCCGTGCACCAAGAGAGCCTTTGGGAAATCAGGGTGAGCTATGGAATCCCACACAAGATAATCAGAATGGTCCAGATTTTGTATGAGGACAGTGAATGTCCAGTGTTAGATAAAGGTGAACAATCTGAGTGGTTCGAGGTAAAAACTGGAGTTAAGCAAGGAGACGTAATGTCCGGATTACTTTTCTTGATGGTAATCGACTGGATAATGAGGAAAACAACTGAAGAAAATAACACAGGAATAAGATGGAGATTCATGTCAAAACTTGAAGACTTGGACTTCGCAGATGACATTGCGATTATGTCATCAAGTTACAAACACATGCCTGACAGCACTAACATGGATGCCGGAAGGAACAAAAACAACTTGGAGAACCACAGTGGAAAGAGAATGAAAGCAACTGGGCTGGGCAACTTGGACTTGTAGCCGTTGACAGGGCGAGATGGCGGAGTCGCACAGCAGCCTTATGGGCCACAAGGCCCGAAGAGGATAGTTAAGGTAAGCCCTACTTTCAGTAATAGATACCCCATGGTAGTTTGTTTGTTGACACTGGCATCGATCCTGGTCCTCGAGTTGTTTATATGCAAAGCTACCTCACGAGAATAAGTCCGTGAACACTGGCACAGTTTTGGTGCAAATGTGTCTATGAATAAACTCACAGAATCCGCGACTGTACATGTAGGCCTATATTAATGACAACGTCTGGATAACCATTCCTGTTTAGGAAGTGGTGGGTTAAAAATAGTCCGGAATATATCAAGTATTATGACAATCATCTTTATGAATGGATCAGATATTGAATCATGGGAGTTGGCTATGTTCTGTGCTAATTGTGGCCGTCTGGCTGGCCGTCTGGCTGGATGTAGTTGATTGCACACAGCAATCCATCAAGAACCTGTCACATAACCGTGTCATCATTATTAACGGCGCACTGATATGGACGTGTCATACATCTAAACGGTGCACTGATATGGACGTGTCATACATCTAGGGTGGCTTCATAGTCTGTTAATAGCCGTCACTGTATTCTATGGGTTAAACAACAAAATTGAACATAAACCACACAAAGAAATACAGCGATTCACCGATCCCAAAAACGTTCTTCAAGAAATACATTTTTGAGGAAAGTTCTTTTATACACAGCATGGCATCCAGTCCTTGGAACGGCTCAAAGCACTTTACTCCCCCCCCAGCAAGCCTGTTCATTCGTAAGCCAATTAAACTTATTTGGGAAGCATTCAACCATGCTGCAATTACTGTGCAAAATCTATCCATTCACCCAGTACAGTCTGTAGCTACATAGTCAGGTTTATTTACATATTATTTGAGTTAATTTAAAAACTTGCACATAGTTCCTGTTCACTTGCCAGTCCACCAAAACAAGTTGAGGGTAGGCTCAAGTTTCATATTTGTTTTGACATATTTCATTGAGCCGGCCCTACATAACCCGAGGAACAACTGAAAAAATTATTCAGATACCTGCCTGTGTGCTATCATGCATCAGACGTCATCCAAATCATTGCAAAATCAACTGAAGGAGATTCGTCACATCTGATATGAACACATATATTCCAGATCTACAGGAGATGGTGGCCTAACTAGCTCTGATTACTAACACAATGACAACCCTTGGTGTACTCTCAAAAGAAACCTCTTGTAATCGACACCCCCTCAGAATGCTTCGTCAACCTTGACATTTAATCTATATTATGCGGTGTATAAGCTAATGGATACATTGTATCTTGTATTGTATTCGTTGTCATGTTCACTGCCATTATCTACACGTGTTATACCCTTGGGATACAATTTCTAAAGTTCTTGTTCCTAAACAATCAATCAATCAATCAACCAACCAACTAATCAATCTATTTAAGGTATCTTCTGTCATCCACCTATTTCATCCATCAATGCTTTCACAATATTAGCAAATGTTCAATTAGCAAATATTCAGTTATACAAATTATTGAGTTCAGAATCCACCCTTGCCATAAAATTAAATGTCTCCATAAAACATCAATATTTTAGGGCCACATAATAAATACTGAAAAGGAACTAATTTTCCAAAATATTTTACATCTGTGAATGGGAAACCCCCCCTTGAGCTCCACTGTGCACAACATCACAGCATATGGCCTTCTTTGGTCACTTTTACAAACGCTGTCCTGTCAGAATGAGTCACACTGACCTGTTTGTCCATACTGTCATCAGCCTTCCGCGTGTCACTGGGTACATTTTTATCGTACACACAAAGTGTGACCGCTACGGACACGAGAACTTTCAGTGCTGTCCACAGAGCCACCAAACTCTCACAAATGGCATTCGACTGACGGGGAGTCGTGACATAACCATTACTCCCTCTGAGTGATCTGCCGCCTTTGTTTTACGATTCACGCTTCCTGATTGGTGCGCGGATACACAGCACCGGTTGAGACGACTGAGTGATTTCATTAGCGATTTCCTGTTGCTGTTGATCAATACATCTTAATAACACTGGTATTTGAGAAATTACTGATGACTGGTACGGGCACTTGGAGTTATCGTGTATGAACGAGACATGAGGGACTGTAAAGTAAGGAACGTGATGGAAGAAGTGGGCGGGCATATTCCGGCTCACACAATACTGGCTCTTTAAATTCTCAATGCTATTTATAACTCCGGGGATTGTTCATTGTGCGTCATTCGGACCGATAAGGCCACAGCTTAATTTGGATCTGTTAGTTAGGGACAGGAATCTGTCTCCTGCATACAATGCTAGAAGTAATTAGTACATCTATATGCCCCAACTCTGGTTACAAGTGTTAAAGATAACTAAATAAGAAAATTAGTATGACACCTATTGTGTTCTAATGTAACTGTCCTACTGTAACTTTGAATACAGAATCACAATTACAGTTTACTCATATTATAGATGATTTTCATTATGATTGCACTGAGGAAGTACACTTATATTTACAAAACATCATTACAATCATGGTAATTTATATCTAGTTATCTCCATGTTATTATTCATTAAATTACATTATCCAGGAAACTGAGTATTTGGCACATTAGAAACCAAACAACTCAAATATGTTTTTCCAGACCTAATTTATATGTGTGTGTGTACATATCTGACCAGCCTCTGAATGCCCATAGTGGTTTATTTTTTCGGGGGTGCATTTTACGATCTGTGACTGCAGGCTCACCAAAAACCACTGCTGGACCCCCTTGATGAACACCAAAATCTCTGCCAGCACCACATTCACATTCACACAACAAAACCAACTCATCTATTCAAGAGGAACTCTTCCATCAAGCAGGACTCTCACCTCAGCAGAAGGGGTGGTGATGCATATGTACACATCGCACCACCCAACCCATGGGGCTACTCTGTATTATATCTGACCAGCCTCTTTAATCAGTAAACTCTTTTCAGTCACTGGTATGGCCTCTTTAAAGGTGTTGTACCATGTTACAAACATATCCATGACCGAGACCAATATCTGGCTTAAATTTCACATCATTTTGAGTACAGTTATGATTACATATCTTCTAGCGTAATGGATCAAAACAATTCACATCACATGGCTTGTTAACTGATGGTACATTATATCAGATAACTCCAGAACATTCTTATGTAATGCAGGTTAATATACTTTATTTTGTGGCTCCAGTGCGAAGTCTCCACAACTGTCATCCATGTTTCTGAAGACTACCAACTTTTACGATGCGCTGTTTATTACACACTGCATTACACCTGGCAGGACTGGCTATTAGCCAATTGACAGAACAATTGTGGGAGTACAGCAATGCACTGGATAAGCCTGCACACAACCACCTGTTTAAAATTTCATTCGCATCCTGTTCTAAAAATACGGTATGATCATGTTATGAAGCAGGTATTAATATTAATGGCAGTATTCTAGGTCCACTCGTCATTCAGCTGTGCAATTGAGTGCTGATGATATGCCGCATGTCACTGTAAATATATGTACATATTATATATAAACATGTGTATATATATATATAAGTACATAATTATATACGGGTGTATTAAACATAATTTGTTTATATAATACACCTTTACGCAATGCAACAAGACAACACCAGATATGGAAGAAATGTGGCCAGAATAACCTTCTGACATTTATTTAATATTCACCCGATAATTGGATGAGTTGTTAGCTAAAACACAATACAATCAAATGTGGGCCATTTGAGGTCTTAAACATTGCCCCATTTATTTTATCTATACATTCTAAAAACAAGGCCCACATTATAGAATACCATACTTAAATTATGGTAATACACCAGAACTATTAAAAAGACGCCTCCCAGACATTTAGACGATTAAAACTACTAACTATTACCACATCCTAGAGAGAGGTGGGGCCATTCCGCCTTCCGCCACACCGTTTATTAATCCTATTTTAATTACCGCCCTAAAAACCCTGCGTACACTTGAAGGAGGAAAAAGCTTTAAGGCAAAACCTCGTGTACCATTTAGAAACAGGGAAAAGCGTCAGCAAAGCTAAAATTAACACATGTGCGTGTTGTGAAAATCCCATACATACTTATAACTAGTCTTATGGCAGGAGGGGAGGGAGGTGGAGTCAAAACTGATACGATATTCGATAAACAACTGAACACGAGGAATTTCAAATGTGGCCGCTGCTGGAGGTGCAGTGGCCTTTTATGTCCTGAATGGTCGGACTAGGTTTTACTGTATCACTACGCTAAAGCGCGGGAAGGCCGGCACGCCTTCAGGCTATTGGACTCTGACCTGGTCAAGGTACAGTGTCAGCTTGTTTACCTAGCCTGCAGGCTGGCTCTAGGACTTTAGTGTTGCCTTGGTTGCCTCGCGTAAAACTTGTTATGCAATGTAATCGCATAAATCCCTTTACGCAATGCAACAAGACAACACCAGATATGGAAGAAATGTGGCCAGAATAACCTTCTGACATTTATTTAATATTCACCCGATAATTGGATGAGTTGTTAGCTAAAACACAATACAATCAAATGTGGGCCATTTGAGGTCTTAAACATTGCCCCATTTATTTTATCTATACATTCTAAAAACAAGGCCCACATTATAGAATACCATACTTAAATTATGGTAATACACCAGAACTATTAAAAAGACGCCTCCCAGACATTTAGACGATTAAAACTACTAACTATTACCACATCCTAGAGAGAGGTGGGGCCATTCCATTTAATTACACACATATATATATATATATATATATGTATTTATATATATATATATGAATAAAATGATCTATCAACTGCACCATTTTGCTTGTAAGCTGTGGGTACAGTAGTACAGTGTTAGGACAGCGGGCTCTATCAAGTGGTCTGGGAGTTGAATCCACTTCAAATCATCTTTCAACAGTAATTACAGTGTGGCTGAATATTTCCTAGAGAGGTCAGGCTGGTGTTAAAATAAATTCACCTGCCAAAGGGTGAAGTGTAAAGTTAGTTCACATGAAAGATTCATGATCCTAATAATAATCCTCAAATCAAACAGCAATATAAACAGAGACAATCATTCAAGATCACACTGTCAAAATTACCCGATTTACTGACAATTTCACAAACAAGGTCAATGCGACTTTGGTAATAGTAACTGAGGTCATATAGTTAGCAAGATCACAGTGACTAACGATGTGTATATATTCAGACACTATGTTTTTTACCTCCCTAACCCTTTATTGGACATTGTAGCCCTGAGGCAACGTACCAGTTTTATACTTTTTGCTTGGTCTATTGCCATATTTGAGGAAAAAAACTACAATTAATGCAAAATCAGTGCTGCCATATCAAGTTAATGTATATAAATATTTATTTCACATAATTTTTCTGTATACAGTCTGTTGGATACATCATAACATAGGTGGTGAAGAATTTCTTTATTTGGAAAAGTTAAAATAATTCATCCAATAAAAGGTTCTAAGAGTCTACAAAATAATAATTATTTTGCAGTGTATGTTTGCGGACACCTATTACTTTTAGGTGTCTGAATACACATGGTACACATAATGACTACGTTGTCGGACATCACAAATTATGTTGCACTGTATGTTTTCAGCAGCTGAGAATTTATTTATTTTAGGAGTTACACATGCATAAAGTCAGTATGGTAATTCAACAACAAATTACATTAATAAACTACCAGTAAACTGCAGCAAAATGGTTGCTACACAAATCTGTGGCAATAAAATTTGCACACATAATCTCATTTTACATGGTGAAATATGTCAAATACTATAGACTGACTATGCCACTTATTGCTATAACCCCGCTTCATGGCGGTGCATGCAGAATTGTCTTTGTCATCAAGAGGGTGATATGCACGAAGCGCTTTCATAATGGACAGCGTTTGAGGTACAAAAATGCGGTTAAGACTCCTAAATATCCCTGTAGACACACTGGAATCAACTGCACAGGACCAGCAACAGTGGAAGAAGGCCATATACCAGGGAAAGATTCGCATAGAAAAAAATTAACACAAAAACATCAACATGACCATGATTGTCTCTACCTACCGTCTTCTGTAATGTGACAGTGGCTTTGTCACATGGATGGGACTGATACCTCGCTGAAGAGCAAAGCATGAGGACATCCCATTAATTGATGTCATCATCAAACACATTGGACAGCAAAGATGAAGAAGATATGCTATATATAGACCATCAGAAGCAACAGACTCACATGTAAACTGGATAAGAGTGTTGGTCATCGCAAATCACAATCTGTCACAAGCCGCGGCCATGTCAGTGTCACCTCATCTTTGTCAACAATAATCAGACCATGGTTAACTTTACCCACAGCTATAATGCCATTGTAATGAAGATTGAAGACTGCCGGCAGCGAGAACAGTGTACGGCACTGGGACTACGCCACCGGCAGTTGGGCGGTGCAGCGGCGCACACAAACTGCCAATGGTGGTGCCGCCAGCAAGTCAGGCAAGCCTCCCCTGTGGCCTGTCTTGCCTTGCCGCTTGCGTTCTGGTTCCATGAAATCAGCCCCTGGATCAATGAGACGTGGATCGCTGCACGGCGTGGCCGCACATACAACAACACTCAAGGACGTCACGTGCCAGTGCAACAATCTCATTAAGCAGGCCCCGGGGCAAATGGGGGAAGGAAGGACGAGGAGACATCCTTGTTTTGGAACTTCCATCACATTGTCCGTCCACTCAAGAAGTGGCTCGCCACTGAACATTTCCACTTAACTGTCTTTGGCTTTAGTTGTTCAACCCTAGCAAAACATTTTATGGATTTGTATAGAAAATCTACAGAATTGCTGTACAATTCTATAATAATAATATCCTAGAGAATTCCATAGAATTGGTATGGTTATGTCATACATTACATCACCATGGTCTCGTTGGCCTCTCTTGCTCATTTCCCTTTCGGCTGCCATTCAGTTGTTCTCATCGTTGACTGTTTACGGTGATTTTGTAACTTGACAAAGATGAAATGACAACAGTTTTGTGTGTGAGTCACTAACGTCTCATCTTCATTGGTCGGTTGGGGCTGGAGCACCAAGGAGCTGTTTCCATAAAGGTTGACTGTTAGGTCGGCATAAGAAAACTTGCACTCTCAGTAAGCCACAAGCTTTCTTGTCCTCTTGCTATCTGGGGTTGTTGCTTTAGACATTGTTAAATCTATTCATTATACATGGAAGGTCAGCCATGTCAACATCATGGATTTTGCTGATTAATCTGATGTGTTCTTCTGTTTCCCTTTGTCTTTCTTGCCATGAGTGGGTGTCCACTGGATGAGTATTCACACTGGTTCTTCTCTGGTGACAGCAGTGGCCCACCAGTTGGAGACATCCAATTCGAATCGTGTTTGAAACTTGTGTATGTCCAGATAAAGTTCTTTGTTTTGTCAGCCTATTGTGGATGTTACGTATCGCACCAGTGGCTAAAGGTAAAACAGCATTGTTACATTAAGTGGTGACACTTGCTTAATTAAAATTATGTTTATGCGAAATATTATATTTGCACTGAATTCAACAGAAGTACGTACAAACAAAAACAAGAAATCATGAAGCAGAGCATCTATGTTTGTTGTCGGTGGCCTCTCACACGGAAAATCTTAGAAAAGAGTGAAGGATACAAACACTGTATCACTGAAACCAATATTTCGGTGAGACACTGGCAAAAGTATCCTAGTGGCGCATCCTGGTGTCAACTGTTTTCACTATAAAAATCACTCTTAATTAAGGAACGAAAATCATTTTGAAGAGCAAAATCTAACATGAGCTCATAAGAACATTAGTGAAAGAATCCCTTGGTTATGGAGTAAGTAATTACATGCCTGGATTGAGAAATGAAACGAGGCAGATGCAGAAAGAAAAAGGGGAGAGAAAATGACAGTGTATGGGTACTAGACAATACAAACAAGCAGCGATGAATGATTGGACATCAATTATTCACTAGAACTGGCCCAAGACAAGTAGCCCATAGTGTTTACACCAAGCTCCCGGTGCACTTTATTATGACAATTGCACAGGCTGATATTAATCAAGTTAAGTGGAGTTATTTATGAGGATGGAGGCGTTAATAAACACATGTTAATGGCACGGACGCTAATTGCACGAGTCCTGTTCATCAGAAACTTAATTACAGCAATACTAATACATCTTGAAGACTTAATGTAAAGCCGATAAGCCATTGTTCAATTAGTGAAAATGCAGGTGCAAAAATAAACAGATATTTCTGGATTATCTGCTCTGCATATTGATATAACTATGTAAAGGGCTGTTTAATGATTATATCGAATAATAACATAAGTGTGACTATTTCCTATATATTTTAAATATTATAATTCAGTTTACAGAGCCGAGTCTAAGGTTGAATTAGTCTCCAAAGAAGCTCTAGTATACTTTATTTATATTTTTATTTCTTTATAGTATATATTATAAAACTCACTGTATTTAAAGTCTATTTAGGCAAGAGCAATTACACTCTAGGCTAGGCTATTCATAACTAATAGTTGATAAGTTGAACTCGGCTCAGGTAATATCATGCAACATTTGTTTTGAAAATGTTTGGCAAATTAAATAACTTATGACACCGTGTTGGAATAGTTGGCATTAATTATTCCAGACAGACAGTTACTCTTCGAATGTATAACATAATTATAGATTCAAGTTTCAATAGCACACATGTAAAAAAAAATTTTTTAAAGACAGCTTTATATATATATATATGCATTACAGAAGTCATGTTTGATTAACTGAACAGGGGCCTACATTTTCACATGACCATGGCCTACATTTCCAACCCAGGTTGCTGATCAATTTACTCCTCTTGGGCCGTCAACATGAACTATATTTTTTTCAAACATTTCTATGCATATATGCATTTATGCGGGACAACGCTACCAAATAAAGTTGTGACTTGGTGACTCGGAAACGTGGCTTGTTTGCTGATAACACAAGTCAGATGTATGTTTATATAAGAGCTTAATAGTAAGCCAACTCTTTATGTATAACTAGATTACATAACTACAATAATATACAATGTCATTACCTAGTTATACATGTCATAACAAATACACAAAACTGACAGCAAAGGTGGGGGAACCAACCACACTTGATATGAACCGTGTATTTATAATTGTATGCAAAAACACACAAAGTAAGCAAAACACCACCACCAGCCATCTAAATACTCAGATAAAGATGGGGTAGGATGGTGGGGAAACAAATTTCAAAAATCGAGAGCGAATATACCTTTATGTTTACAGTGATCTCGTTTCGAACTCATATTTAACAACATATTAAATCTACCTGACACTGATGATGGCATGATAGCTCTTCCGAGCAAGTGTCTTATTCAGTTCTGCTGAAATATCAAAAAATCTAATAAACAATGTTCAACAACACCCAATCAATATTCAGAAGTGCTTTTATTTCTATAAATTTTAACGTTATGTTAGTCACACTTTCACAAGCTCCAACTATTAAAGTTCATTCTTTTGATTTTAACATACAATTTTTAAAACTAAATCAACTGTATGTGGAAAACAATGAACGTGATTTACAATGCACTAAATCAATAGAGGTGGTAGGTTTAAGACCCAGGAAATGACTTTCCACAGGAGTCATAACTTCCTCCACTTGATATATTTGAGATGGCTTGAAGCACAGTTCATCCAGCTGATTGGCATGTAAAGCCGATTTCTCTTACCATACACATTATCGCAGTTCAAAAAATGTACTACTTATTGTCAGAATCTTATTGAACACCAGTTGCATATATATATATATGCCATAAAAACCTGTTACCTAATGTTTGGGGCAAGTGCCTCAATGTTAATTGGAAAAGTAGGCCAGAGATTCCTGGTAGAAACATTACCTGTTGACCCCATACTCTCTTGGTGTTTTTTTAACAAGGCCATTCCATTACTGACCCAGTGGTATTCTTCAAACGTCTGACATCCTAAATCGAATTGCCCACCCGGCTGTTTGCAGCACTGGCGCCTGATGCCATCAACTCGACTGCACAGTTAATTTCCTTTTCTCAGCTTAATAAAACATTTATGTAAATTTCAACAGCCACGAGTTGAATATTTCTGTCAGATTATGTGCAGAATCTGCACTTCGGTGGACCTTGCATAGAGACTGCTGATTAACTATGCACACACGCAAACACATATGCATGCACATGCACACAATTAAACATGCATGACTGTGCGCACACACAGAGTATAACACACATGCAGATATGTATTCCCACATATAACAAATATAAAACATACATATGCATGTGTATTAGTGTGCTGCATTTTTGCAGATTTTTAGCTAATGTGCAGTCCAAAATCAGCGGTTGGCATCCAGGCCCAGATCACAAAAATACTTCAAGTCCAACCCAGGCACTAATATTGAACCTCAGGCCAGGACTAGGCTCAACTTTGTTCATTAGTTCACTCAACTGTTGCTGTTGTAAAATTGCAGGGAGTTGTTATGCTAAGTATACTGGTATTTATGTTGTTTCTAAAGAAAAGGTTTGGTGTGGTGAATGTATGTAACTTACATACGTTCATTCTTTCCTGCTTCAGCTTGCCAATTGAAAAACATCAATTAACCCATTAGACCCCGCGTGTCCGAAAGCGCTTGGGTGTTTTCTCCCCAAAGCAGTAGAATGTATTTGATGTCAATAAAATGTATGATATTCCACTTAATAGTTGTTCAGAATATAAATTGTCTATGTTTGTCACCTATAAATAACAACATATATTTAACCAATCAACACCACAATCACACAGTTTTAAAGATAATTCAATGGACATCAAAATAAACACAACTTGCAATTATAAAAAATCAATAGTTTTGAAGATACAGCTTAAAAACTGCAGACACACATAAATGTTGAGATTTGTGACAGCAGCCTGGGGAACAGGGATACATGCCAATTTAACTGGCTGGGGTCTAATGGGTTAAAGAGGACCAAAGAAGAGAGTTCTGCAGCAACGACTGCCTACAACTCCACCCTGTCGAGGTTATAAACATTGCAACTGAAAATACCTTCCCTAGCTTCCAGAAGTTGTCCTAACAGGCATAAGGCAAACTTACATTATGGTTCCACTTGACTGCACTTGCTCTGCTCTAAATAAACCACTGGATTTAGGAAGTAGCAGCATTCGATCATCACAGTATGTTCGGAAAAAAACAAGAAGTACCCTGGAGTAATCCAGTCGTGGTCTGATCTCCGTGAACATTCTTGTTTCATGTGACCTTTGCAGTGGATGTTCTTGTCCCTGGATAGTGCTTGATGTGATACACACAATAAACGTGTCATCTTGTAATGCACAAAATTTATTAGAGCAACAAGATCTGTGCAAACAATTTAATTGTCTTCGCCAGATCATTGTCTCTACACTGATGACATCAATGGTAGTGCCTTTCAGACTAATCAGCTTTTATCTGTTTACATGTATTTAGAGACATCGATCCGGGGCTCTGTCTACTTCTCACCTTGAGGCTCACTGCCCTGGATTTTCAGACCCCTTGTTTTGATGAAAGCGTTGTCTTGCACTCAATGTAAATAGCAATGCAAAATCTTGTCTGAAGATATTATTTTACTTGGATCATACTAGCTTTTTTACTTGATCATTCATCAAAATAATTATGGATGGTGTGCTTTGATTGTCTCATGCGTCTCTAGACGTGGGAGCCACTAAGTCTAAGTAAGTCGTGGGACTGATGAGAGATTCATTAGCTAATGTTCTGCTTGCCCAGGGATAATCAAACCTGCCTGTTAATAAGAAGGTGCATTTCTCATAGAGATTTGCTACTTCATAAATCATTTAAATACCTGGAACAACACTGCCCAACATATCATAAGAGAAAGCATGCTCTGATCAGATTTATGAAAACTTACATTTCTTTATATCACTTGAATGAAATTACTTGACCAAAAATGTACTTTGATTAACCCTATACACTGGCGTCCTGTCTATAAACCAGGTATCCCCCACAGAGGATTGTTTTAAAGCAATAGGGGATACTGCTAATCTGCAGAATAATTCCCTTGTCTGAGTCGCATCTGTAAGAGCAGATAAAACACTGACTGCCACAATACACGCTTGTCCCAGCCACGTGAGATAAAAACAATATCTCACCCACCATCCCATGTAAAGCTCAGAGAAACAATCTAAAACTGTTCAGGTGCTAATTCCTCGATGCACAAATGGAAACTGTAACAATATTATGTTTCACATAACTTCCAGGAATCAATAATTAATAACATGGTTTTTTTCTGGTCAGTAACTAATGCGTATGCCATCCTTTATATGAATACGCACCTCCAGATATTGTGCTATCAAAATTGCTACATCAAAGTCTTAGTTAACTTTTAATCAAGGTAATTTCTTTCGTTTTTTCTTAATACTATAACAATATACTATTATTTTATAGTGAAGACCTCAATATTACTTACACAGGTCAAATGTGCTTTAGTTACAAAATAAATAATAAGAATTATGCTATATAATATATTTAACAAAAATCATAGTACTGAACATAACCTAATTAACTGAATGTAAAACAACTGATGTTAAAACATGAAAATTGTAATATGTTGTTAAGCAATATAAAACATACACAGGAAATATTATTTCACCAAACCATTCCTTCTTACTGTGTCGCCATTGACTAGAAATGATACATACTATAACTGAAGGCTTGCACAGAATACATGGATGTTTTAAAACGTGTCATGTGGAAGAGTCTGCCATGATGCAATGCATATATTACACACAGTGAGACCCACGGAAATAGGAGACTCAGTCCTGGTATTTCAGTTTCATACAGACGAAGCCATGCTGGTGATTATGAATGGTTAGAATAAGTTTGTAATCTTCGCCTGTATTCTATACACTTGCAAATTCATAGCTGAAGTTTGTGATAAATATTACAGAAAGCTGCCTCTAGGTTTTTACGGAATATCCAACAAGGAAATGTTTACTTTACACATATACCGCTACAGTTTACATGTATACTGTTACACTTTACTTGCATGTTGCTAAATTTTACATGTATGTCGTAACACATTTTTCATGTCTGCCGCTACACTACATATATATGCTGCTGCACTTTTTATGTATGCTGCTGCACTTTACACCTATGCAACTACACTTTACATGTATGCTGTTGTACTTTACATGCATGCCGCTGCACTTTACACGTATGCCGCTGCATTTTACACATATGTTGCTGCACTTTACACATATGTTGCTGTACTTTACATGTATGTCGCTGTACTTTACACGTATGCCACTGCACTCTACATGTATTCCGCTACACTTTACATGTATATATGTTGCTATTCTTTACATGTATGCCACTACACTTTACATGTTTGCTGCTACAATTTACATGCATGCTGCTACACTTTACATTTCTGTTGTTATACTTTACATTTAGGTTGCTACACTTTACATATATGCCGCTACATTTTACATTTATGCTGCTACACTTTACATTTATGCTGCTACACTTAACATTTATGCTGCTACACTTTATATATATGCAGCCACACTTTACATGTGTACCGCTGCACTTAACATGCATGCCGCTACATTTTATATGTATGCCGCTACACTTTACATGTGTGCCGCTACACTTTACATGTGTGCTGCTACACTTTACATGTATGCCGCTACACTTTACATGTATGTCACTGCACTTTACAAGTACACTGCACCCTGCTAGACGCATGAAAGGGCACCAGGATGTCTACACAGCACTGAATCTGATCATCATTAGTTAATACAACAGGGAATGTGGGCATATTTTGACTCGTTGGTGCTGCTGAAATCTATTCCCCTATGTAAGCTGGCAGCCATGGACATTACTGGAATTGATATATCGGTCGGGCGTAGCAGAATAGAGTGAGTGCTATGCATCCAATATGTGTATGGCCATAAATTAGATTGCCTTTTGTAATTGGTTAATTACAACAAATCATCACGGCTGTACTTTTATTAGTTTGACCATCACATGATCGAGGCTATATTTGGCGGAGATAGATCGTAGAAATTGGTGGTGTAAAAAGTGGATAAACAAGTGGAATTACTGATTGATAAGTATTATTTTTGCCTTAATATCATTCATAAAGTTGCAATAAACATATATTGAGTAGCAGTTGTGCTTAAAGTTAGTTAGTTAAAGTATTTTAGAACACCTTAGTATAGTGAGTGATAATAGGGTAACTCACTTAGGCGGCTTAGCCTTCGAAAAGTTGTAAACAAGATTTAACAAACCTGATTATGTGGTAGAATATATAGGAGATAAAGAAACAACCATCAAACTACTTACATAAGATAATATCTGTGAAAGCCAGTACTTGCTACATATTTTGGTTAGGTAGCATTGTTGTTAAAATTAAGCAAGGGCGATAGTCGGGCGGCTTAACCTAAATAAATAAAGCAGCCTAACATAACGTAATTGATTGTGTTTAAATTAGGTCACTACCGGTGATGTTAGCGTTCGTGTTAGGATAAATAGTCGGCTGTGTAATTGAAATTTGTAACCTAAAGTGTGCTGTAGTACACAGGAAACAGTCTTTATAAAGACTAAGTTAGTTAAGTTATTAAATAAATTCTGATCGGGATATGGCGCCTACAAGCGGCAAGTCAAGGCAAAGCGACACTTGGTGTGCGATCACTGCCACAGCTGGGTAGATTTTACATTGTCCGGGTGTGGAAAGTCATGGGCAGAAACCATGGAGGAAGGATTCACCTTTCAGTGCATTGGATGTTGGAAGGTGGAGTGTTTGCAGAAGGAGATAGTTAGGTTGACAGATATTGTGAAGGGAATGGAGATGGGAATTAGCAAGGAGGCAGGTCGAATGGAAAGAGACGACAGGGAGAGAGGTGAGGATACTGCAAGACTGAAGGAGAATAGCAGTGGCAAGAAAACTGAGGAAAGGAGATTGAGAGGAGAGAAGGTGATTGGAGGGGAAGAAATTGGAAAATCGACAACAGAAAAGGTGACAAGCGTGAAGGTGACAGGGAAGAAAGTGACTGTAGAGAAGGAGGGAGGGAAGATGGAACGGGAGAGGAGAGAGGAAAATGAGACAGGACGAAAGACGAAGGGACGAAAGGAAGTGAGAGCAAATGTGATAGAAGAGAAGTCAATAAAAGGGACGCTGACAGGAGGAAAGGTGGCAAGAGAAAAAGCGACAGGAAAGAATGGATCGGAAGAGAATGTGACAGGAGAGAAGACGGCAGGGGGGAAAGACAACAACCAGACAGATGCAAACCGAAGAAGGAGCTATTCTAAGGCAGTGATTGAGGGGGCAATGAGGAAAGAGAGGGTGTTTATGGGTGACTCCATTATGAGAAAGACGGACAAGACACTGAGCGAGGGGAAGGACATCGTTGTTTGTTTACCGGGGGCTAGGATTGAACATGTAACTGACAGGGTAGAGAAGGTATTGGGACATGGCAAGGGGGGGTCTATACTGGTACATGTAGGAACAAATAATGCAGACAGGGAGGGAACAACTGCGATAGTACAGAAGTATAGACAGTTAGTGAGGAAGCTAAAGAAGACGAGAGTCGAACAGGTTATTTTGTCAGGAATTTTGCCAGTAATGGGAGGAAGGGGGGCAACGTATAGAAACTGCAAGAGGATGGCGATCAATGCACTAGCTGAGCAGATGTGTGAAGAAGAGGGGGTGGGATTCACAGATTTATGGGGATACTTTGTTGGGAGGGAAGATATGTACATGAGAGATGGCCTCCATCTTAGTGGAAAGGGGGCAGCAGTTTTCTCAGAGAATCTGCTGCAATCTGTTGACAGTGGGACAGGTTGCATCTATTTAAACTAGATTCGCAGGGGGGACTCACAGAAAAGCCTGAAAATGGAGGCATAGATAAAGACAGCACAAATAAATCTACAAATAACAGTCTGGAAAACTCTTCTGAAGCTGGATATAAATGTGTTTGTTTAAATGCAAGGAGTATAGTAAACAAAAGAAATGAACTAAACATTATGGTAGAAGATATTGACCCTCATATAATAGGTATAACCGAATCCTGGACCACCACCGATATATCAGATGCTGAATTGGGACTGACAGGATATGTAATGTTTAGAAAAGATAGAATAGGAAGAAAGGGAGGTGGAGTTAATTTATATATTAAAGAATCTATTCAGGCTTATGAAATAAAATTAGAAAGAGAAGCAGATTGCAAAGAAGCTGTTTGGTGTAACATAGTTACAGGAAACTCAACGTTAACAGTTGGGTTAGTTTATCGAAGTCCAAACATAAGCATAGAAGAGAATGAAAAAATTCAAAACACTATAAGGGAAGTAAGCAAACGGGACTGTATTATTATGGGGGATTTTAACCATGGGCATATACAATGGAAATCTCTACAGAGTATGGGGAGAGAGGACCACGAGTTTTTAGTTTTAGTTCAAGATACATTCCTTTCTCAACATGTGCTAGAACCAACCAGGGGTGAGAATGTGTTAGACATAGTTTTGTCCTCACAGAATGAATTAGTTGACAATGTCAAGATATGTGAGCCACTGGGGAGTAGCGATCACAACCAGATACATTTTACCATCAAAGTAAAATCAGAAAGGAATAGCAAAAAGCAGTATAGGAGAAATTTCCACAAAGGAAGGTATAAGGACATGAGGAAATATTTAGCAAAGATAGACTGGAATAAGACACTGAAAAATATGACGGCAACAGAATGCTGGAATATATTAAAGAGTGAAATTAAGTGCATAATCGATAAATTTGTACACTTCAAAAACAAGGAAAACGGTCCAAAAAGAAACACTTATCGAAAGAAGCCATTAGAAAAATTTAGTATAAACAAATGATGTGGAAGTCATATAGATGTACTGGAAATGATGAAGACTACAACAATTAGTGAGTAATATAAAACATGACAGCAAGAGTTTTTATGCGTATGTTCGAAGCAAACAGAAAGTTCAAGATAAGGTCGGTCCTCTAGAAGATAGTGCTGGAAATATAATATCAGAGGGATTCATAATGGCAGAAGACCTGAATGAGTACTTTAGTTCAGTGTTTACCAGGGAAGATATTAGTTCACTGCCAATACCAGAGGCTAAGTTCAAGGGGGCAGATTCAGACTATTTAGGACAATTAATTGTAACCCCGGAAATGGTAGCTAAGAAAATAAGGGCTATGATGGATAATAAATCACCTGGAGTGGATGGTATTCCACCCAAACTACTATTGGAAATTGTAGAACAAATTAGCATACCACTTGCAACAGTTTTCAACTTGTCATTAGAAGAGGGAGTGGTTCCTTTAGAATGGAAAGAAGCAAACATTATACCGTTATTCAAAAAAGGTTCGAGAAACAAATCAGAGAACTATAGACCAGTGAGTTTAACATCAGTGATTTGTAAATTATTAGAAAGACTAATTAAAGATCACATGGTGGATTTTCTTGTTAAACAAAACTTGATAAACCCATCTCAACATGGTTTTTTTAAAGCGAGGTCATGCTTAACAAATATGTTATGTTTTTTGGAAGACATCACTAAGTGGGTAGATGAGGGATCACCAGTAGATATCGTCTACTTAGATTTTCAAAAAGCTTTTGACAAAGTACCACATCAAAGATTACTGCTTAAACTAAAGGCCCATGGCATAGGAAATGGTATAATAAACTGGATAGAACAATGGCTGATTGACAGAAGACAACGTGTAGTAGTTGATGGGGAGGCTTCAAACTGGAAATCGGTATTGAGTGGGGTACCACAGGGATCAGTATTAGGTCCTATATTATTCTTAATATACATCAACAATTTGGATGATGAAATAACAAGCAAGGTATTGAAATTTGCAGATGATACAAAAGTGTTTAGAAGGATTAAAAGTGATGGAGATAGACAGCATTTACAAGATGATCTTGATAGGTTGATCAAATGGTCTGAAAAGTGGCAAATGATGTTCAATTTTGGGAAATGTAAATGCCTCCACATAGGACATGGGAACGAAGAGGTAGAATATACAATGGGGGGTACTGTACTAAGTACTACTGTAAAAGAAAAGGACTTAGGGTTAACCGTTAGTGCTGATATGAAGATTTCAGAGCAGTGCGAAATTGCAGCTTCAAAGGGAAATCAAATCCTTGGATTAATTAGGCGAAACATAACGTATAAGGAAAAAGAGCTAATAATACCGCTGTACAAAACAATAGTTAGGCCTCATTTAGAATATTGTATTCAAGCGTGGAGGCCATATCGCAGGAAGGACATAGATATGCTAGAAAGAGTGCAGAGGAGAGCAACTAAAATGATACAAAATCTGAGGGATCTTAGTTATGAAATACGCCTAAAAAAATGCGGTTTAACAACACTAGAGACCAGGAGATTGAGAGGAGATCAGATAGAAGTTTTTAAAATATTGAAGGGTTATGAAAATATTGATAGAAATATGTTTTTCTCAGTTAAGAAAGATAGAAGGACTAGAGGACATGATCTTGCATTAGCAAAGGAGCAGAGTAGATTGGATATAAGAAAGTTTTCATTTTCACAAAGGACTGTAAATGAATGGAACAGATTACCTGCTGATTGTGTGGGTGCTAGTAGTGTGAATATGTTTTAAAATAAAATCGACACATACCTCAGACGGGCGGGATACACATAGATAAAAAGGTCGGACTCTCGATAAGCCAAGGGCTTCCTTGTCCACCTGCTACCTAGAGTTAATTCTCTGGGTGGCAATCTTGTTAAATCTTAAATCTTGTTAAATATGTATATATGCACATGTATGCATATGCACGCATGCACGTACCTAGTACTACCTACCACACACCACGCGCATGCAAAAGCGGTTTCTCAAGACAGGTGATCTTCCATGGAACTAGAAGGCCAGTTACCATTGAAAATGACACAGAGGGAACCAATAGAATGATTTCTCAATACAGATTTTCTCCCAAAAGAGAGGTCTCCCAAGAAAGGTTCTACAGAATTCAACAAGAACTGTGAAAAGTCGTCCTGGCCACGGTTTGTAGACATGAATATCTGTGCAACAGAACTTTTCTACATAAACACAAAAGATAACAAACAGCAATCTCATGTGACATTGTTGTTTGGGGGATTACTTGTAACTGAAGAAGGAATTATAATTTATTCTTGGCACCTATAAATGTTTAATAAATTACAGTTCATGAATTGTTATTGGTACTGTACTCGAGTGCTTAATTTCATAAACTACACTACTTTCCATATATGTTGCCAGGCAAAGCAAATTACCAGATACAGGGTATGACTAAACAAATCTTTTAATCGTTTTACCCATTACACCTTAAGTCGGCCAAACCCACCCGAAAACTGGCACTTCAATTCAGCCAAACCCATCCCAAAATAACCACCAATAGCTGTATTGTGTGGTGGTGCCATCTAGTGTATAGTTTTGAAAACACATTAGAAACGTTTTAAATGTACGAATATCACATTTTCATGTTATGGTTCAAGTAACTGGGGAAACAGGAACTTTTAAAGGATTAAACCAAAAAAAACACTTTTTCATTGAAACAACTGAGAATAGTATTTAAACTACTGTATTTAAAAACTACATATCTGGTCACTCACGTCACGAACGGGTTTCGCAATAGGCTAAATTAGGAAGCAGCTTTAAGAATACTGGTGGCATGTTTTTGGCACCAAATTGCACATGAATTTAGAAACATTCCATACGATGGGTCAGCCATAATTCTCTACGAAATTCAATAATCTACAGCATAGATCACAGCTGACAGGGATGTAAGATTCCCAAAGGGAAACATGCAACATTTGATGTGACACACCAGGATTTTCATATCAATTAAGACTCCCATATTGGAGAATATAAAGAGCTACAGTCAATAAATCTTGAGCAAAGCATGCAATTTGGTTGGCGGAAATTTCATTAGTGAGCAGTTGATAAACAAAATTTTGCAAGTACGAATCTGGTAATCAAAATCTGTTAACTAGACTAATTAGGCAAGGATCAGTCGATGTGTGGAAGTATGTAAAGGTAACTTATATAGGGTGGTATCCAGTAATTTTGGACTGCTGAAGGCAATTTACACTTTACTCCATGGCGGATTGTTCACCAGAACACTTTGATATATCTGGGAAGCATTCTGCCATGCAGTGATTACTCCACAGAGAGTGTTCGTACTTAAATATCCATCATTGTCTGTAGCCAAGCATTCATTTAAACTGCCGAGTGAACTGGAGCAACATAGAGTGAACAAAATTTCCCAAAGTTTGAAACAACAGCAGGAGGATTGAAATCCAGAATCTCTTTGACAGTCCAATCAATACACTACCACACAAGCATGCACATTTGTCATTGGCACACGGCTGTCTATATCATTTATAAACCATCTCGGGTAGAATTACATTACATTTGCACAAACACAACAAAACTTGGTATCCACACAGTAATCAATGTAGAAGTTGTTTGTCAACATTAATGGTCATTTTGGTGAAAAGAAACAACTACCCTGGGTAGCTTACAATGAAATTGCCATCGGTTAACAAACAGAAACAGCCGCAATAGCAACTTGTCTTATTTTGATATTTGCTGCAGGAAGAACATTTTATATGATACAAAATTGCAACATTCATGCATTAAGAACAGGAATATGAAGAAAAGAAAACATAAGTCAATGACATCATTACTGACATGAAAGTTTGATTGATCACAGCAAATTCAAAAGAAAAAGTGAAACATTAGTTTTGAGAAACAGGACGTGGATTTATTAACCATCTCAAAATCACTGGCACTTTATTCATCAACAATCAACTGCGACATAAAATATGATCCACCCCCACCAACTAACGAGACTTGCTGTATATCACTCAACATTTGCAACTGTCTTTCTATTTATACTCCGCCAGATGAATCACTGATGAATCCCTGAAGTGATCCTGTTTATCTCGCCATCTGTATTCCTCTTGAGAACACCTTCTATGATACCATTTAGAGATGCATTTAACTTGTTCCGCGCATATAAGTACTATGATTGATGTCTACATGAATTAGCAATATGGCGCCCATCTGAAGATGCCTGGTAAACCTTTTTCTGGCTCCGTCATTGCTAACATGAAATACTGGCACAGATTGTCTGCGACTGGCCTGGAGAGTGAGCCACAGTACACTCTGAGTAACCTTCCTCATTCCCTTCAGTCTCTCTTTCTCACACTTTCTCCATTACAGGAATGATTGAAAGGCATATTTAACTTCTGTGTTCTTCTTTCAGCTGCTAGTGTATCACTGTTGTTATTGTTCTAAAAGGTAAGTTCTTATATAGTGCAGTATCCAGTCCTTAGCAATGCTCAAAGCCTTTGCACTTTACTCCCTGGCAGACCTGTTCAATTGAACACCATCTTGACTTTTCTCGGAAACATTCAGCCACGCTGCAAGTACTGTGTGATTATTCAAACACAAATATTCACCACTGTTTATTGCCAGGTACTCATTCATTCAGCTGAGTGAACTGGAAAGAACAAACTTACCCAAAGTACAAAACAGTAGCTGGAGGATTTGAACATGGAATCTCGATTGAGTGTACGATGTTCTAACCACTGTCACTTTCACTTCTTTTACTTTCAGGGTGCCTACCCCTGGTCAGTCTCTGTCTCATGTACAATGTATTGTTTACTGGGTGTATGACACCAAGTAGAATCCCTCACTGAGAGCAAGAGCAATAGCATTCAGTGCTGTAACATTGCAAGTGCTCCCAGTTTCGCCATGTCAAACAGCACAATGCCAACTCAAAAACCATCCTGCAAGGAACCCTAGAGGGAAAGTAAAGATGTGGCCACCACAATAAAACTGGCAGGGCAACATAAAACTTAAGCATACTGACCATGCCACACACAGCAGAAGAGACTAGGCTATCAGAGACCTTGGGAATTACACCCCTGGGACCACCATGATTAAAGGATAAAGTGAAGTGACCATTCATTCTAGGATAGTACTTTCATCACTCGAACCTTACTTCATTATATGATGAGCTAAGTTTGTAGCTCCAATAATTAAAAACAAAGCTGGTGATTTGTCTGATAACAATAACTACAGACCTATTGCTCTTGAAACAATTGCTAGTAAATTATTTGAATCTTTAATATTATCAAGGGCTACCATTTTCTTCACAACGTTTGCCAACCAGTTTGGATTTAAAAAGCATCACTCAACTGAGATGCTCAAATTTCTATTAAAATAACTATTTCAACACTACATAGCGAATGGCTCTTCTATGTATGTCACTATGTTGGATGCCACCAAGGCCTTTAACAAAGTGAACCATAGCAAGCTATTCACTAAACTAATTGACCGTGGCTGTCCTGTTTTCATTGTGCGCATTCTGTATCACTGGTACAGTACCCAGAAATTCACTGTCAGATGGTGTCAGAGCTTTTCTAGATTTTTTACTGTCTCAAAAGATGCCTATGTGCTCAGGCCAACATCTTAGAACGATAATTTCGCCTTTGCAGCTCCACCATTACAATTTACCTATTTCTCTCTTACTGTGGTGCTATGTACACCTCAAGTCTTTGGTGTAAATTTAAAAAACAGTGTTTGAAAGGTATTACTGTTGCTTATAACAACAGTTTTAGAATTTTACACAATTTGTCATCACACTGCAGTGCAAGTTTTATGTTTGCTACAAACTGTATTAAATCTTTTAATGAACGTATGCGTTCATCCATATATAGCTTATTATGTCGTCTTCAACAGTCTGAAAATCTACTTTTTGTGAATTATTTTTATACCGATGTACATTTTAGAAGTCCTATGTTTAAATATTGGACTATCCAATTGTATACTTAAAGTTTAATGCACATTTTATATCTTTTATTAACCATCTATTTTTATTTCATGTGTGTCTGTACTTTTGTATTTTATTTATTTCTTATCTTTATTTACTTGTATTGTATGTACATATGGACTTTTGTCTAAAATAAAAAAAATTATTATTATTATTTCTGCATACGTTTTTTAACCAACGAAATAAATAAAGCCACTACAAGGAATTGAGCTGGCTGAGTAGGTATGCATAGGTAGAAATATCTGTGAATAATTCAGCAAAAAAGTACTGGCGCCTCATGCATTGTTACATGCAGAGGCATTAGGATGTGACTGTATTATTAATCAAATCAACTAAGATACAATGAGGCCATAAACAGACAGAGGAGATGGTCCATCAGGGCAGACATGTCCATATACAGATCTCTCACGCCCCATGGACTTTCTCCCACATACAAGACAAGAGGGTGCAATGGGAGTGAATGAACCCTCCCCAATCAGGCAATGGTTCTGCTTGAGAGAAGAGTTCCATTTCAAAAGACCAAAGCGGGAAGTGCGTGCTGTTTGATTTTTTAGGGATCCTCCGGGGGGGGGTAGGTTTTGAGTTTTGGGGAACCTCGAGGGCACGAAGTCTGATATTCCGGGAAGCCTCAAGAGAGCACAGTTTGATGTTTTTTGGGAAGCAGATGAAAAAAGGCACCCCTTAAAATAACTAAGCTACAGGTCTGCAATACAATATTATACACTACCAGCTGAGAAGCATAAAACTGCTGGTGTACATAGTACATACACGGTGAATGAGAACATATACATGTAATTACAACACTAGACATGGTATGGGTGAACTCACAGAACATTTAATCCAAGAACATCACGTGTTTAGTAAGCAGTACCTTAATGACAGATGAAATGTCTCCCAATTACTACAGAAAGAGTAGGTTATGAGAAAATATCTCCTCATCTGATGAATCACCAACACCTATCAGACAGCAAGTGCGGACACATGCACCATACACAGTGTATTTTCCACACTGTCACAACCTCTCTCCACACACCACCAGTGCTACCACCTGTTGCATTGTTCCGTATTAAACCAACACCCACATACAGTCAAGGACACACACAGCAGAAAGCACCCTGGCAACCTGTGCAGATAATTGGAGGTTCATCGTGTAAACGTCTGACCTTTCCCACAGAGATAGCACGTCAAAGCACCACTTAAGAAGAGGACCATCTGATATGATGTGTGGAAGCCGGTGTATTGGAACAGGCGCCTCTCAAACGAGCTGATCTATCCAAGAGCCCCATCAGCTCATCCTATCAGGGGCAGGTCGACCCATCAGGAGAGCTAGCATGGTGAGCTATGTAGACAACCTTGCGCCAATACACGCACTGTCACCAGTACAGAGAGGGCAGATGTCGATCAAGGTTCAAGAACTCTCTTGTCCACTTAGAACATTGCAGTAAAAATTGAAATTTTCTTTTAGGTACACATTGAATTGTCAGTAATAAAAATGGCTAAACACTGGTAAAAACAAACACATCGCACAATATTTAAAAGATGAGCCGTTGGATACAGTCTACTTGAGACCATCATTAAAACCTAACCACAGGAGATAAAATATTTCTTGTACAGGTTTTTCGTTGCTAATCATATGATCAAGTATCCGGACATGAACACTCTTTTCTGTTGGAAAAGACGGTTGTAAAATTGAAGTTACCATATTTTACTGTTGACGCCACACAAATCTTTTTCTTTTTAGTGTTATTGTTCACATTTCTGCAAAACGTGTTACCCACATAAAAGGAACGAATAATAAATATGATCATCAATCATTTAGGCTTTTGTTTAGTGCGCATAAATTTACAGTGTGGCCAACTCATTTCGTATTATGCAATGCTACAAATAGGCAGCTGTCAGCGAAGGCATTCATAAATTTTAAATGACCGAGCTTGCTGCCACAGCATTGATGACTGAATAAGGTGATATGACAGTTGAGTTTCTGAGTAAGAAGAATCTGTATGTATCGTTCCATGCTTGGATCACACATATGCTAATGTAATGTCCAGAAATACAAACATATTGTAGTAATTTACTAATTAGTGCAATTTGCTGTATATTTTTAGTAAGATTTTACATTCTAATGATATTGTACATTGTAGGTATGTATGTGCATGTGTGTGTGTTCATGTGTATGCATGTATGCGTGTGTGTCCATGTGCGTGCGTGTGAGTGAGTCCATGCGACGTGACAGATCTGTATATGGACGTGTCTGCCCTGATAGACCATCTCCTCTGTCTGTTTATAGCCTCATTGTATCTTAGTTGATTTAATTAATAATTTAGTCACCTCCTAATGCCTCTGCATGTAACAATGCATGAGATGCCAGTACTTTTTTGCTTAATTATTCACAGATATTTCTACCTATGCATACCTACTCAGCCAGCTCAATTCCTTGTAATTATTTATTTCGCTGGTTGCATAACGGATGTAGAAATAGTAACACATTATGTGTTTGTGGTATTTTCACAAACTTACCTCATCATATAATGAAATAAGGTTCGAGTGATGAAAGTACTATCCTAGAATGAATGGTCACTTCACTTTATCCTTTAATCATGGTGGTCCCAGGGGTGTAATTCCCAAGGTCTCTGATAGCCTGGTCTCTTCTGCTGTGTGTGGCCTGGTCAACTACGCCCAATAAACTGGTGTTTATTGGGCGTAGTGATACATGCGATAATGTAGTTCGCTATAGCAATTATGGTATGTGCTATATCACAACAAGTATGCTTAAGTTTTATGTTGCCCTGCCAGTTTTATTGTGGTCGCCACATCTTTACTTTCCCTCTAGGGTTCCTTGCAGGATGGTTTTTGAGTTGGCATTGTGCTGTTTGACATGGCGAAACTGGGAGCACTTGCAATGTTACAGCACTGAATGCTATTGCTCTTGCTCTCAGTGAGGGATTCTACTTGGTGTCATACACCCAGTAAACAATACATTGTACATGAGACAGAGACTGACCAGGGGTAGGCAACTTGAAAATAAAAGAAATGCAAGCATATGTGTCAAAGACCCATTTTTATAAATTTTCTTTGTTTTGTTTTACAGTATTTTTTAAAAATTAATTACTATGAGTTTAGTATAGCAATATATTTTTTGTATACTGCATATAGATGTAATTTAATTTAGGATCAAATAGACATCTCATTCTTCTTCTCATCATGTATATTACGCTGTGTGTGTTCCTGTGGCAAATTAACTCAAGGGTCCCCATTTAATCCTCAATCAGCAAGATGTAAAAACCAATACAAACTATAGAGATGAATGCAAACTGAGACATGATAGCGAGACTCTACTATCACCACCATGCTCAGTGACAGCAACCCCAGACAGAGAGATGTGTAAATCAGGAACAAGATGTGAAGACAGATGCAGAGATTCTGATAAGCAATGATTGATGTGAGGTCACTACTAGCCTTAACTATATGGGGCACAGTCAGCCCATTAGCAGTACTGGAGCCTCACTTAGTCTATCAATCCACATAACAAATGGTCTCTGTGAAAACTAATCCCAGCGATTGTAATGTAACTATGTGTAGTGAGATATACAGCAAAAGCTTCTGGGTCTTCAGTCGTACCTCTCATTATGGTCGCCTCAGTAATGCAGCCACCTTGCAATTAAAGTCACCTTGGGACAGTCCCAAATTATTTTTGTAACAGTAAAGTGTACGAAATTAGTCTTGCTAATACGGTCACCTCACTATTCAGGTCACTTTGATCCAGTGCGAGGGTGATCTTAGTACAAGTTCCACTGTAGTATCATTTCTGATACCAGGTTAATAGATATATCTATCGGATGGTGAATCTGATGAAAGTTTACAATGGACTATATGCAAATAACATATCATATTATAATTCAATCATCTGAATGACAGACTAGTAGTTTAAACATAATTAGGAATGGTAATGGTCAACAGTTGCCAACGAACTAAGAGAGAGGAACTGTGTAGTATCAGCACTGTATGCTAGATGAAAGAGAGGAAGTGTGTAGTACCTACATCATGTGTTTGATGAAAGAGAGGAAGTGTGTAGTACCAACTAAGGTGAAATAGACCAAGTGTGACAGTGTAGTGTCTATACCCTATGGTGAAAGAGAGCAAGCATGTAGTACCTACATCATGTGTTTGATGAAAGAAGAGAGGTATTGTGTAGTATCTACATTGTGTATTAGATGAAAGAAAGCAAGCATGTAATACCTACATCATGTGTTTGATGAAAGAGAGGAAGTGTGCAGTACCTACATCGCATGTTAGACAAACGACAGCAAGTGTGTAGTACCTACAATGCGTGTTACACAAAAGACAGCAAGTGTGTAGTACCTACATCGTGTATTTGATGAAAGAGAGCAAGTATGTAGTACCTACACAGTGTGTTAAACAAAAGAGAGCAAGCGTGTAGTACCTACATAGTGTGTTAGACAAAAGAACATGTAGTACCTACATCGTGTGTTTGATGAAAGAGAGCAAGTGTGTAGTACCTACATAGCGTGTTACACAAAAGAGAGCAAGCGTGTAGTACCTACATCCTGTGCGAGCAGACAGGTCAGCTC
This sequence comes from Escarpia spicata, assembly GCA_963995525.1. Lineage (NCBI taxonomy): Eukaryota > Metazoa > Annelida > Polychaeta > Sabellida > Siboglinidae > Escarpia > Escarpia spicata. Next base: position 57,808,183 of record OZ023211.1, on the reverse strand, counting down.
CTCTTGATCCATGTGGATGTCTTCGATGAGCCGCTCCATTAGCGCCATCGGGCCCGTGATGTCACCGCAAGCCATGCTGCCGGCAGCACTGCCGTGTGGACTGCCGTTAGGTGGAGGGGTCTCACTGCGGAGATCCCGAGGAGACCATGTGCGGGCCCAGCCCTCCCTGATGGATCTTGTCACGTTCTCCAGTTGCTCACTGAACTCCCTGCAAGCGCAGATAACGTCCATTACATCACAGCTGGTGCAACAAGAAAAACGAAATCGGCTTGGGCAACCGGTGTGTTAAATAATGTGACGGCAATAGTGGTGTTTTTGTAATTGTCTCCTGTGTAATAGGCAGCGACGGCTATAATTAGGAGGCTCATTTGGTTGCGTATTGATTGCCCGGCCTACGCTGCATGAGTAACACAAAAGTAACAAAGTTAAATGGAGTGCTGCATTAGAAATGACAAGTCTAAGCTGTTGTTAGGTCATAATGTCCTCCACGCGAGAACTTTAAGTACTTTTTAAGCTTGCACATCATTTTTCTGACTGGAAACCAGATTGTTCTATTTTGTGGATCATAGTGTGAGACAGCAGTTCCCTTATTCAGTGATTATCAGCGACCATAGATGCCAGACACAGTAAAATAAAAATTGTCAACCAGGCATTAAAAAAAACTGACTAAATATTGACCTATAAATGCTATTGCAAATCTGTGAAACATTTACAACAATGCCATCGAACCTGCATACAATTATTAGAAATAACACACCAGTTATTTTGCTAATCACAGTCAGTTCCTGGTACTCAGCTATTTAGATTAGTGGTCACACTTCTCTGAAGACACCACAAAATAAACTGGATGAACCTTGCAAGGCTAAATGTCAAGAGACAAGTACTATCCCTATACCAAAATGTATTCAAATTCACTGGCGAGACTAGGATATTGTAAACATGGGTGAGGGTGGGGTGGACAAGGGGGGGCCAAATTTAGTTACCCATTATTTTTTCATGACACAACAGGTCATATGGAGAAGAAACAAAAATCATCATGGGGGCCACAGCAAATACCCTGATTGATAATTTAGCCTTGTATTTTTTGTATCCAATGTTTAGTTTTCCAGCACTTTTGTTGATCGTTTGCTTTATCATATCATTTACCCACAATTTTACTACACATAGTTTTTTTATATAAATGAGGATTTTGGTTGTTAACTTTACTTTTCAATCTGTAGTTGATTACATAAATCATATCTGCGATTTTGTTTCTCAGGTATTATGCCGATTTTGTAAACACCCGTGAACTGGGCATTAATACTGGATTTGATGGTGTTTAAATAAAGCTATTTTAATATATGCATCTGTCCAACTATGTAACATTATTACATATGACAACACCGCCACCGTAGACAACTGATTAATGAAATGAGCTTCGAGGGGGGGGGGGGGACATGTAAAAGAAGAACTGTCACAACGCATGTCACGCACTTGTGTCAACAGGTATAAGGATCAATGACCGGTGCTGCGCACAGTTGACTCACCACGAATGCAGTGACAATGTAAACATGTTGGCCACGCGGTGCAAATCAATAAGGGTTAATGCACGCACTCAGAACTCACTTATTCACCACGGTAATTTTAGTGGGCTTGCCACCATGTTCAATGTAAACAACGATCTGTAAAAGATAATTAAGCTTGCATGATCGAGAATGCCTGGCTAATCGCAGTGATTGATGTGCCTTCAGAGTAAATGTTGTCAGTCATCAACCAGTGATTTATCAGAGCGGGAGGCAGACAGGTCTCAATCAGATCTGTACAACTTGAGGAAGCATCAGGAATAGTTTCACATCATAGATGTTTCTGTGTTGCCACCTTGTAGCATTGCAACATGGTATATTTTTGGGGTAGTGCATTTCTGACTTGCACTGAAGGCTACCAAAATACACCAAACTGGACCCTCCTTGAAGCTCCCAAAAACCTCCCAATTGCATCCATGTTTAATACTCCCAAAAAATTCCAACTATTCAAATGGAAACTGTTTTCCTTTCTTTTCCCAGTGCGGCGGGAGGTGGTGCATATGTACCTATCACACACCCCCTTCCTACAGGACTGTACGCCCCAGCCTACAGCCCTCTACAGCCCTGTAAACCTCCTGTCTACGAGACTGAGTCACACGTCATGTCCTTCTTCACACTTGAATAATTCCATATACATTTAAATGGTAATGAACAGTTTGCAATTCGATCATTTCAAAGTAATTTTGTGAAAAACTTACTCTATGTACCAGTAGTACTGAGACTGGTTTTGCAGAAAATAGCCACACTGAAGCCTGTAGAACAGTATAGCAGAACATGTTCCAAATTATCTTAATTTTTCCACAAATCACAGCCTCTTGTGACACAAACATCAACCAAATTTAAACATGTTTGTTATTAATAATATCAATGGATTTGTACACAGTAACTACAAGAAACATTGTTGCACTGGATATTTAAATATGAACATTGAATGTGAGCTTTGCCTAACAGGTGATGGTGAAGCCTCTGGCAGAGTAAGTTCCAGGTCACATAATTTCACACCACACACACTGCTTATCTCATACCAGGACACCGTTTAGCCTATCTGCATCATAAACTCTGCTAGTTTTTACCTTCACCCTGTGGAGCGCAGTAGCGCAGCGGTAACAGCTTCAGAGTCTCGACTATGAGAACGCAGGTTTGAATCCTGTGCGGCGGTGTTGAGCCTTGGGCAAGTTTGTTTACTCTACATTGCTTCAGTTCACTCAGCTGTATGAATGAGTACCTGGCTATGGACAATGGTGGATATTTTAGTACGAATAGTCTTCGCACATTAATTGCAGGGGGCATAAACTACTATTGTTACTAAAAGGATAAAGCAAACTGGATATGTGCAAATGCTGCTTCTACCAGAGGATAATAAATAACTGCAACAAATTACCTGTCGATTGCGTGAATTGTAGCAGTGGTAATGTTTAAAAACATGGCTGAAAGATGTCTGACATTGATGCTATACAGTTAACAAGTAGTTGGACTTCAGATAAGCCAACGTTTCAAGGCGGTCATATTTAACTTTATACACATGTACCAATTGATGTGTACAACCGACTTTGCCAAAAATGGCAGCTGGCAGAAAATAATGACAATACACAATATTGGTGATGCATTTGCATCAGGATATCAGCCCACAAGCGTAGTTCAACTATTGGTCACTAGATGCACACCATTTATAATATGTACCAACGCTATGCTGAGAGCCAGTAGGAACAATTGCCAAAATTCTAGTTTTAATGTGCTAATTCGTACATGACTCTTACCAACATGGATGTACAAGATTCAGTCTACATGTAGTAGGTGGTAATTTTAATGGCTACAATAATAGTTTTGTGTGACACAATGTTTTCTGACGTAAGAACATCAGTGGCCCACAACCATAGTACACCTTCTAGGCACGAGGAAAGAACATCAGTGGCCCACAACCATAGTGCACCTTCTAGGCACGAGGAAAGAACATCAGTGGCCCACAACCATAGTGCACCTTCTAGGCACGAGGAAAGAACATCAGTGGCCCACAACCATAGTACACCCTCTAGGCACGAGGAAAGAACATCAGTGGCCCACAACCATAGTACACCCTCTAGGCACGAGGAAAGAACATCAGTGGCCCACAACCATAGTGCACCTTCTAGGCACGAGGAAAGAACATCAGTGGCCCACAACCATAGTACACCCTCTAGGCACGAGGAAAGAACATCAGTGGCCCACAACCATAGTACACCTTCTAGGCACGAGGAAAGAACATCAGTGGCCCACAACCATAGCACACCCTCTAGGCACGAGGAAAGAACATCAGTGGCCCACAACCATAGTACACCCTCTAGGCACGAGGAAAGAACATCAGTGGCCCACAACCATAGTGCACCCTCTAGGCACGAGGAAAGAACATCAGTGGCCCACAACCATAGCACACCCTCTAGGCACGAGGAAAGAACATCAGTGGCCCACAACCATAGTACACCCTCTAGGCACGAGGAAAGAACATCAGTGGCCCACAACCATAGTGCACCTTCTAGGCACGAGAAAAGAACATCAGTGGCCCACAACCATAGTACACCTTCTAGGCACGAGGAAAGAACATCAGTGGCCCACAACCATAGTACACCTTCTAGGCACGAGGAAAGAACATCAGTGGCCCACAACCATAGTACACCTTCTAGGCACGAGGAAAGAACATCAGTGGCCCACAACCATAGTACACCCTCTAGGCACGAGGAAAGAACATCAGTGGCCCACAACCATAGTGCACCTTCTAGGCACGAGAAAAGAACATCAGTGGCCCACAACCATAGTACACCTTCTAGGCACGAGGAAAGAACATCAGTGGCCCACAACCATAGTACACCTTCTAGGCACGAGGAAAGAACATCAGTGGCCCACAACCATAGTACACCTTCTAGGCACGAGGAAAGAACATCAGTGGCCCACAACCATAGTACACCCTCTAGGCACGAGGAAAGAACATCAGTGGCCCACAACCATAGTGCACCTTCTAGGCACGAGGAAAGAACATCAGTGGCCCACAACCATAGTACACCTTCTAGGCACGAGGAAAGAACATCAGTGGCCCACAACCATAGTACACCTTCTAGGCACGAGGAAAGAACATCAGTGGCCCACAACCATAGTACACCTTCTAGGCACGAGGAAAGAACATCAGTGGCCCACAACCATAGTACACCCTCTAGGCACGAGGAAAGAACATCAGTGGCCCACAACCATAGTACACCCTCTAGGCACGAGGAAAGAACATCAGTGACCCACAACCATAGTGCACCTTCTAAGCACGAGGAAAGAACATCAGTGGCCCACAACCATAGTACACCTTCTAGGCACGAGGAAAGAACATCAGTGGCCCACAACCATAGTACACCTTCTAGGCACGAGGAAAGAACATCAGTGGCCCACAACCATAGTACACCTTCTAGGCACGAGGAAAGAACATCAGTGGCCCACAACCATAGTACACCTTCTAGGCATGAGGAAAGAACATCAGTGGCCCACAACCATAGTACACCTTCTAGGCACGAGGAAAGAACATCAGTGGCCCACAACCATAGCACACCTTCTAGGCACGAGGAAAGAATATCAGTGGCCCACAACCATAGCACACCTTCTAGGCACGAGGAAAGAACATCAGTGGCCCACAACCATAGCACACCTTCTAGGCACGAGGAAAGAACATCAGTGGCCCACAACCATAGCACACCTTCTAGGCACGAGGAACTGTATGTACAGTGTACTGTGGAGACTGTATTTCAACAGCCTTCCTCTCATCCAAACAAGAAGGTCTGAGTAAACTGTTGTGACTTCATCTCCTGTCTAAGTGGCTACAACAGGCATCCATCTGCTCACCAACACTGTACCCAATCAACGAACACATGGACTGAACCCGTCTGTAGGACCGAGAACTGACTCCTCAAATATGCCTCTTTTGGAGAGCTGCAGGATGGGAAAAGGACGGATCCCATCTTCGCTTCAAAGGTGGCCTCAAATGAGATCTGAAGTCATTTCGGGATCATCTCAGAACGTCGATGTCTGATATCAGATGAAATTACTTTCATACGACCTCAGTCCCATCACCCCCACCCTCAGAAAGTTTGCAGACACTGATGATCTCAGTATATCAACAGTATTGGGCCAACGCATAAAATATCAATGTCCGACACCATCCTCACACCCCAGGGGTCACTGCTGCTGATTACGTCAGTGCCAGCCAGCAGTACCCTCTGGCTGATCGCTTTGCGAAACTCTTAATTTAAGCTCAGCCTATTAAATAACTCACTAGATCATGAATTGTGGCAGGTCAGGTGGTCATAATAAAACTAATTTCAACCAACCGTGGCTCGTGTTACATGCAATGTTTAAGAAGTAAAATCAATTATTCGAATACACAATACCGCTCAGCTGCTCATGCTAATGGGGTAAGACCACATTTAAATTTTACATAGGCGGCCATTATAACGTTTCCTTCATTTCCTGCTAAATTTGACGAACAATTTTCTTGAAAATTTCACGGCATGTTTATCCTCCATTGACACAAGTGCTGTGGAAAACTCGTAAAATTCTCATACCTCAGTTTTCAGAAAAATCCACCCAAACCTGACACCCCTCAATTTCGCCCCAATCTGATGACTGATTTTGAAATATTGGTGCGTTCTGCAAAATAGCCACTGTGCGAATACGCGAGCGATTAGAGTATGTTTACTGCTACCTCATGAAAGATCTAATGCAGTTGTACATTCAGTATTCACTGGACTGACATGTGCCATGCCAAAGTGCTCGAAAAAAATTCACACAAAACAGTGTTTTCAAGGGCACTCTTTCAGTGGGTAATGGCGGACAAATTCTTAATGTGGTCTTACCCATAATGGGCGAACGGGGTATTATTGAAATTCCCAGAAGTCGTTTATCTGTCTTCAAATTTGGGCAGGTATTTGCGCTGTTCTCACGGGTGATACAGTCGAGACTGGCGATGTAAATTACTAGTTTGACTCAGCTAACTTCCGCACTTCGCATAGGGGATCAGCCAGGGCTAGTTTTGCATGGCAAACAGCCCTGGCTTGCGAGGATGTCCAACACCAGACGAAACAATCGCTGACCTCCCTCTCCCCCCAAACAAAAGTAATTTTGTCTGATTTTGAGATGATTCTTAATATCCCACCTGAAACATGGACTGCCGCTGGATAGGAAAACACCACACATGCTGTGGCATTCACAATCATCCTTGAAACAAGAGTACAGTACCTACGGCACGACAAACCAGTAAAAGGCATTATATTGTATTGTATTTATTCAGATTCCAACAGGTCCAGTGGACCCAGTAACAGGACTGATAACTGAAACAACAATTGTCTCTTGAGACAGATGTCAGCCACAAAGAGAAGTAGCTGATCTGCTAGTCAGCAGACGAAACTGTTAATATTGTAAACATTATTAAGAAAACATATATATATATTTTATGTTTTCCTTATATATATATGTATATATACATATATTATAACTACAGACCAAACATTATGTACTTTTTGTAATTGTACACAGCTTAAAATAGATCAGAATATTATATTTAAAATCCACATGCTCTGTCATGTGGTATAAATCAAATTTAGGAACAACTGAGATTACCTTACAGTCAAACCAATTATGACAAATGGGTAGTAAATACCATTAGAAAAATGTAAATATGCCCAAGTAAGTCCAACATGTATTTCATTATTATTTCTTCGTCAAGTCAGTGATTACATTGATTAACATCTTGTTTCCAATTTTTTTTAATTAAATTAATTCTAGTTATTTAAAATAAAGGACATGAGGACATTAGTTGGAAGATTAGTAATGTTTGTTAACGTGGTTTATCGCACTGGAAAGTGCACTTCTCAAGACAGTGTGATTTGCACAATAAAAACAAACCAAACCATCCGAGTAACGACTTAATTCCTCAGTGGCCACCCAGAACACTTTCACTACTACACACTTACATGGTAAGGTATGCCAGAGTCTGATGTATACTCCACTAACTTGTGAGTCCACTGTGTAATACGCAGCCACCACCACAAGTGACCACAGCGTAGTGGGGGACAAATGACCAAAGCGTAATTGGGCAAGTGACCACAGCATAATGAGGGAAGCATTTCAGGGGCAGATGGCAAGTTATGTAATAATCCTGTCATAACTAAGCAGATAGCACTGAAGAGACCGGAAATTAGACACTCATTATCTGTCATATTGCCCAATAGGCATTCTAAAATTGTTCATTTTTCTAATCAGCCAATCGGTGGCTACATAGTCATGAGTCAGGACAAGCGAGATTGACGTACGATGAAATGAATCACCCACAAAATGTATTGAATAGATACATTTGATTGCATAGTCACGAGATAATCATGGTAAAGGGCCCATTCCTGTCACTGGATTACCATGTATACGAGCATCACTTTAAGGAGATTAAGGAGATAGAGACAGGGACTGTGCTCGATGTTTGACGTAATGGAGAGCAGGCTTGTATTCCAAAAAGTGGCCCTAGTGAATGAGTCACCAACATTGATCACATCCATCTGGCTAAATTGCAGCACATGCTCTGCTAAAGCTATTGTGGTGTTCATTTAGTGTTCTGTTAGCACAGAAGATCTATGTTCCTTAACAATAATCAAAGGGATGTCCTCCACATGTGTGGGACATGATGGCGTAGCATCAGACTTTCAATCGAGAGATTCTGGGTTCGAATCCTCTTGCTGTAATTTTGAACCTTGCACAAGTTCTTTCATTTCACGTTGCACCAGTTTACTCAGCTCTGTGAATGTGGTGGATATTTGTGTATAAATAGTCTTTGCAAAATAATAGTACAATGCTTCCCAGAGAAGTTGAGATGGTGTTCGATTGAACAGGTCTGGCAGGGAGTTAAGTGTAAAGTGCTTTGAGTAGTCCTATGAAGACTGAATACAGTGCTGTACAAGAACTCACCTTTAGTTATACTTTTAACTTTGTGTGGTACAGTGGCCTAGTGGGTAGAGCATATGACTGTCATTGGTGGGGCAGAGAGCACATAGAATGAGTGCTGGTAGGTTGAGCAGGAGACTGGCAGTGTTTGTAGTTTGTGCTTGTGTTGGTGTCTTAAAAAATAGTGGCATCTCTTATCCGACATCTCAAAACGTAGGCAATTTCATCGATCCCGCTTGGCCTGTGCTTTTCAGAAGAGACACCAAAAGCCACTGGTCCATTCTATGCATGTTTATATCAGTGGGAAGTACTACTCAGGGAAATGGAACAAACCAGTTACGGGCTCACAGAACAAATGGTCTCGGTCTACAAAAACGTATATGGGCTTAACATTAGCAGCTGCCAAAACCCTTTCACTGATAATGGATGAGTGTAATGACAGGCAGATACTAGTGCTACATAAGACCATATTTTGTTAATATTGTCACTGTGTTACAGTATTCACAGTAAATCATGCTGGGAGACTGGTACAGCTGCCTTCCACGGTATCCTCTGGGCAGTAATATAATGCTCCTTTGCAGATTTGCTTTAATATGGTATATATTGTTCTGTTATTCCATGATGACATACTACAGGAAACTGGTCATGGGTGATTGACAATGATGGAACGAGCCGGCCAAGCAACGAAAATCATATCTGATGACTTCCACGACTAGACAGCAATCTGGCAGATCCAGACAACTTCTGCCTGTCTGCATTGTGGTTTTCTTCAGCTGTGTGCATGATATGTACAGTTCTGTGTCCCAAACAGTTACCAGTTAGAAACTGTTGTTTGAATAAAATAATGTCTCTCTACATTGGTCTGAACATAGGGGTGGACAGGTAGAATGAATGGAAGGGAAATGTCCAATGAAGAGTGTAGGTACCCTCACTGTGGAAGCTAGAACTAGGAGAAGAGAAAGACAGGAGGATATTGGAGAAATTTAATGGGATTGAAAGGTTAGTTGGAATCGGAATTGCCATACGATGGGTAGAATCAGAATAAAAAAATGTAGTTGGAATTGGAATCAGAATCACCATAGTGTGGGCGGAATCAGAATTGGAATAAAACAATTTAGTTGGAATCAGAATTGCCATAGTGTGGGTGGAATTGAAATCGGAACTGGAATAAAAGAGTTACCCGGTAGTTGGAAATGGTGATGTAGAATCAACCCCAGATCTCCTACATGCATACACCATTGTGACATACACCATTGTGACATACACCATTGTGACATACATTTGTAAATTTGTATTTTAGCCCTTTTATAGCCCTCAGCTAAAATCGCCACCCAGTAAATGAACTCAACCCATCCAAAAGATGGGTGTACATGTCACTAGATAAAGTTATGTAACACGGTCTCCCTTCCCCTTCCCCTTCCATTGCAGTTCATACAGCGGTGTTAGTCATATACCAACAGCTGGCATCCACCTGTACAGCAACAAACCTAGGGTATCAGTTTATTACCGTTACAGTATTTTTTGTTTTAATTCAGTTCTCGGTAGAGCCATCTGGGAAGTCACTAACCACTCTACAGTTTCCATGTTTCTCTGACAGGTAGCAAAGCAAACACGTAAGTAAATAACTAAAAATAACTAACTTTGTTACTGTACATAGTTACTTCTGAAGAAACTAGTTTTTGGTGATCTGAATATAGTTTCTTGAGACTCTTCAGAGGTAACTACGTAGAGTATCAATAACTGAAAAACTGGATCTTCTCTCCATTCATAGAACTATCTTTGTTTTTTAAATGCATTGCCTATTGGTAGATCAGAGGCCAGTGGTCTATGGAAACGACTGAACGTTGAGAGGCGACTGGACCTCAACACCTGGGAGGAGATGAACTTACAATGCCTCAAAATAAGTGTATTAATAGTTAGATATGTATTATACACACATCATGATATATGTGGGTTGGAGATCACCACTCTGAGAGTCCACGTAGCAGTAGGCCTATGGTTGTACTAAGAATATACATTAAAATAAACAAATAACAAATACAACTATTGATGGATGGGTGCCTTGATCAACAACAGGGCCTGATATCTCCTGTCCAGTCAGTCTTGCTATGATGAGTTTACATTGCCTTAGGTAAACACACTAGAGTATATACCCAGTCTCTCTAACTTCCGGTTAATGAAGCGGTACAGTATTTATTGATTTGCCAGTCGCCTTTGTGTATTTAAGTAACTCTGTGATCTACATCTAAAGTACAGACTATGAACAGAATATGTCAAGATATACATGACGCTACACAATACTCAGGCGGTCTTCATCTACACCGTATTTAAGTAACTCTGTGATCTACATCTAAAGTACAGACTATGAACAGAATATGTCAAGATATACATGACACTACACAATACTCAGGCGGTCTTCATCTACACTGTATTTAAGTAACTCTGTGATCTACATCTAAAGTACAGACTATGAACAGAATATGTGAAGATATACATGACGCTACACAATACTCAGGCGGTCTTCATCTACACCGTATTTAAGTAACTCTGTGATCTACATCTAAAGTACAGACTATGAACAGAATATGTCAAGATATACATGACGCTACACAATACTCAGGCGGTCTTCATCTACACCGTATTTAAGTAACTCTGTGATCTACATCTAAAGTACAGACTATGAACAGAATATGTGAAGATATACATGACGCTACACAATACTCAGGCGGTCTTCATCTACACCGTATTTAAGTAACTGTGATCTACATCTAAAGTACAGACTATGAACAGAATATGTGAAGATATACATGACGCTACACAATACTCAGGCGGTCTTCATCTACACCGTATTTAAGTAACTCTGTGATCTACATCTAAAGTACAGACTATGAACAGAATATGTGAAGATATACATGACGCTACACAATACTCAGGCGGTCTTCATCTACACCGTATTTAAGTAACTCTGTGATCTACATCTAAAGTACAGACTATGAACAGAATATGTCAAGATATACATGACGCTACACAATACTCAGGCGGTCTTCATCTACACCGTATTTAAGTAACTCTGTGATCTACATCTAAAGTACAGACTATGAACAGAATATGTGAAGATATACATGACGCTACACAATACTCAGGCAGTCTTCATCTACACCGTATTTAAATAACTCTGTGATCTACATCAAAAGTACAGACTATGAACAGAATATGTGAAGATATACATGACACTACACAATACTCAGGCGGTCTTCATCTACACTGTATTTAAGTAACTCTGTGATCTACATCTAAAGTACAGACTATGAACAGAATATGTGAAGATATACATGACACTACACAATACTCAGGCGGTCTTCATCTACACCGTATTTAAGTAACTCTGTGATCTACATCTAAAGTACAGACTATGAACAGAATATGTCAAGATATACATGACACTACACAATACTCAGGCAGTCTTCATCTACACCGTATTTAAGTAACTCTGTGATCTACATCTAAAGTACAGACTATGAACAGAATATGTCAAGATATACATGACACTACACAATACTCAGGCGGTCTTCATCTACACTGTATTTAAGTAACTCTGTGATCTACATCTAAAGTACAGACTATGAACAGAATATGTCAAGATATACATGACACTACACAATACTCAGGCGGTCTTCATCTACACTGTATTTAAGTAACTCTGTGATCTACATCTAAAGTACAGACTATGAACAGAATATGTGAAGATATACATGACGCTACACAATACTCAGGCGGTCTTCATCTACACCATATTTAAGTAACTCTGTGATCTACATCTAAAGTACAGACTATGAACAGAATATGTCAAGATATACATGACACTACACAATACTCAGGCGGTCTTCATCTACACCATATTTAAGTAACTCTGTGATCTACATCTAAAGTACAGACTATGAACAGAATATGTCAAGATATACATGACACTACACAATACTCAGGCGGTCTTCATCTACACCATATTTAAGTAACTCTGTGATCTACATCTAAAGTACAGACTATGAACAGAATATGTCAAGATATACATGACACTACACAATACTCAGGCGGTCTTCATCTACACCGTATTTAAGTAACTCTGTGATCTACATCTAAAGTACAGACTATGAACAGAATATGTCAAGATATACATGACACTACACAATACACAGGCGGTCTTCATCTACACTGTATTTAAGTAACTCTGTGATCTACATCTAAAGTACAGACTATGAACAGAATATGTCAAGATATACATGACACTACACAATACTCAGGCGGTCTTCATCTACACCATATTTAAGTAACTCTGTGATCTACATCTAAAGTACAGACTATGAACAGAATATGTCAAGATATACATGACACTACACAATACACAGGCGGTCTTCATCTACACTGTATTTAAGTAACTCTGTGATCTACATCTAAAGTACAGACTATGAACAGAATATGTCAAGATATACATGACACTACACAATACACAGGCGGTCTTCATCTACACTGTATTTAAGTAACTCTGTGATCTACATCTAAAGTACAGACTATGAACAGAATATGTCAAGATATACATGACACTACACAATACTCAGGCGGTCTTCATCTACACCATATTTAAGTAACTCTGTGATCTACATCTAAAGTACAGACTATGAACAGAATATGTCAAGATATACATGACACTACACAATACACAGGCGGTCTTCATCTACACTGTATTTAAGTAACTCTGTGATCTACATCTAAAGTACAGACTATGAACAGAATATGTCAAGATATACATGACACTACACAATACTCAGGCGGTCTTCATCTACACTGTATTTAAGTAACTCTGTGATCTACATCTAAAGTACAGACTATGAACAGAATATGTCAAGATATACATGACACTACACAATACTCAGGCGGTCTTCATCTACACCGTATTTAAGTAACTCTGTGATCTACATCTAAAGTACAGACTATGAACAGAATATGTGAAGATATACATGACGCTACACAATACACAGGCGGTCTTCATCTACACTGTATTTAAGTAACTCTGTGATCTACATCTAAAGTACAGACTATGAACAGAATATGTCAAGATATACATGACACTACACAATACTCAGGCGGTCTTCATCTACACTGTATTTAAGTAACTCTGTGATCTACATCTAAAGTACAGACTATGAACAGAATATGTCAAGATATACATGACACTACACAATACTCAGGCAGTCTTCATCTACACCGTATTTAAGTAACTCTGTGATCTACATCTAAAGTACAGACTATGAACAGAATATGTCAAGATATACATGACACTACACAATACTCAGGCGGTCTTCATCTACACTGTATTTAAGTAACTCTGTGATCTACATCTAAAGTACAGACTATGAACAGAATATGTCAAGATATACATGACACTACACAATACTCAGGCGGTCTTCATCTACACTGTATTTAAGTAACTCTGTGATCTACATCTAAAGTACAGACTATGAACAGAATATGTGAAGATATACATGACGCTACACAATACTCAGGCGGTCTTCATCTACACCGTATTTAAGTAACTCTGTGATCTACATCTAAAGTACAGACTATGAACAGAATATGTCAAGATATACATGACGCTACACAATACTCAGGCGGTCTTCATCTACACCATATTTAAGTAACTCTGTGATCTACATCTAAAGTACAGACTATGAACAGAATATGTCAAGATATACATGACACTACACAATACTCAGGCGGTCTTCATCTACACCATATTTAAGTAACTCTGTGATCTACATCTAAAGTACAGACTATGAACAGAATATGTCAAGATATACATGACACTACACAATACACAGGTGGTCTTCATCTACACCATATTTAAGTAACTCTGTGATCTACATCTAAAGTACAGACTATGAACAGAATATGTCAAGATATACATGACACTACACAATACTCAGGCGGTCTTCATCTACACCATATTTAAGTAACTCTGTGATCTACATCTAAAGTACAGACTATGAACAGAATATGTCAAGATATACATGACACTACACAATACACAGGCGGTCTTCATCTACACTGTATTTAAGTAACTCTGTGATCTACATCTAAAGTACAGACTATGAACAGAATATGTCAAGATATACATGACACTACACAATACTCAGGCGGTCTTCATCTACACTATATTTAAATAACTCTGTGATCTACATCTAAAGTACAGACTATGAACAGAATATGTCAAGATATACATGACACTACACAATACTCAGGCGGTCTTCATCTACACCATATTTAAGTAACTCTGTGATCTACATCTAAAGTACAGACTATGAACAGAATATGTCAAGATATACATGACACTACACAATACTCAGGCGGTCTTCATCTACACTGTATTTAAGTAACTCTGTGATCTACATCTAAAGTACAGACTATGAACAGAATATGTCTAGATATACATGACACTACACAATACTCAGGCGGTCTTCATCTACACTGTATTTAAGTAACTCTGTGATCTACATCTAAAGTACAGACTATGAACAGAATATGTCTAGATATACATGACACTACACAATACTCAGGCGGTCTTCATCTACACTGTATTTAAGTAACTCTGTGATCTACATCTAAAGTACAGACTATGAACAGAATATGTCAAGATATACATGACACTACACAATACTCAGGCGGTCTTCATCTACACTGTATTTAAGTAACTCTGTGATCTACATCTAAAGTACAGACTATGAACAGAATATATCAAGATATACATGACGCTACACAATACATTTTACTTAACTAATTGTCTTATTAAATTTAATGAATACAATTAAATTAATGCATTTAATATTTTAAACTTAAAAAAGTGTGTGTGTGTCTGTGTGTGTGAGCAGGGATGAGTGACATTCAGAGAAAAAACCGGAAATTTAGCTGTGGCCCACATTTCAGCCCGAGAGAACTGTCTCATCTAATCGGGGGGAAGGAGGACTCCTCAGAGATGTTTTTTAATTGCAGATGACATATGGTGTATTTTGAGCAATATTAAATAGAAAATCTTAACATTTCCAATAGCAAAAAAAGAACACAGACTCACGCACACATTGTCATAGTACTAACTCATTTGTTAATGATAATTTCTGGGCTTAACAAGAGTTGGCTGACGGGCAGCTTTCTCCTTGGCCAGCTTTGTCAGAACAGCCCAGCTTTCTTCGTTGCCAGCTCAACTGCTTCCTTAGCTTTGTACTTGGTGGCTGCCTTCATCTTTGACATGTTCAGCTCAGTTTTCTTCTCCTCGTTCATCTTTCATTCCTTGGCAAGAAGGATGGAGTACATTTTGTATGCACCCCTCGTGTTGTGAACGAGGCGACCAGTCCTGTTTGTGGAAGTCCTGTATAGCATTCTTGTTGCTTGCCATGAGTGAGTACTTCACTGCCTGGATAGTGTTGAATGTACTAACATTCTTTCTGGCAGTGGCAGTATTCATGATGCTAGACATGTGACTAAAACACCCTTCCACTTGAGGACCATGAAAGCAGCTCAACATTGCAGCCACCAGCTTTGACAAGGCTGGGAACTTGCCAGTAGAGAATATGGTAGCCCACCACGAGTCCAATCTGGAACTTGTGGGTGCTTGAGGAAGTGTGTTGTCTACATGGAATCGGCGAACTTCCAGCGTGGGCAGTGCCAGCGTGTGTACTTCAGTGCCTTCAGTTCCCCTCTGACTGTAGCCTGCAGGATCCAATCCGCATAGTTGACATCGGCCTCGCACCACAAACAGTAGGCTTTCCCTGGTGCTGATAATTTACTGATGAATATATCCAACATAGTGTCTCCAGCCGATCTCTCCAGCCACGCCCAATTCCACTTATTCTTGACACTTTTGTCAATGTCCTTCATGCAACATTTCTCTTGCCGTACAACAAATCGTCGATTACCCATTGTGTTCGAAAATGATCGACATCTCCACAAAATACATCGTCGTTTCCTATTGGTCCACTGCTTTTGTGCGCTGAAGCGAACAGCCAACAGAACTAAGGGTTTTACTTCGCAGATTCACGGGTTCGGTTGGGTTGGTTCTGTCTCTAATCGCCAGGCAACGTCATTAACATGTGGCGACACTCGGTGGATAGATGGTTAACTCAATCCGCAGATAGATCGTCAGTGAATTTTCCAGGATTGTATATGCCCTACACCCAACATTCATTTTTTTTCCCCCAGATTTACACGATTCACAAAAGTGATCTTTGGAGCAGTATAAAAACCGGAATTCCTGCAAAAAACGGAAATTTCTCATCCCTGGTGTGAGTGAGCGTGTGTGTGTTTGAGCGAGCATGGGTACAAGCATGAGTGAATGCGTGCATGAATGAATGCATGCATGGGTGCATGCGTGAGCGAGCATGTGTGTACCATTCAAAAACAAATAGTTGCAATCTACTAAATGTATTATTATCACTTGAAGAAAAGAACCCAATAAATACAGCCACCACTCGCTGCAGACACAAGCAGGTGGAGCCTTGCCAAGCATGTGGTCAAGCCAAACGGGAACTGAATGCAACACACAACCAACACTTGCATGTACAAATGGCCCATTAAATAAACAATCATTACAGTTTATGATTAGTTTATCCGTCCTCCTTGCCATTGATCCCGCAGGGTTTAAGGCTCTAGCATGGCTCGTATCGATTTTTGATGGATTGTCGGTGGAATCTTATGGAGATGCGTGTCGATTAACCTGCTTCGAGTGCCGTTTCCATCAACATGGTGGCTTCCGTTACATGCCACACATCCAACGCCAACTGCATCACACATATCTGCTCATCACAGTGAGCTATGATGCTGCATCGTCTTCTTTCCCTTGCGGGGTGGGGTGCGCATCACATATGGTAGCTTCTTCTGCTCTGCTTACTAATACAGTGGAGCCTCACTATTAATGTCACCCTCGGGACTGGACAAAAGTGACCCATACAGTGAGGTGACGGTATTGGCAGAACTAATTTCCTATACTTTACTGTCCTAGGGTGACCTTAATTGCGAGGTGGCTGTATTACCGAAGTGACAATAAAGCGAGGTATGACTACTCTTCGTCTCACTCTGTTTTCTGCAGCGGTCTTCCTTTCTTCGCCATTTGTACGTGCCCTTCCAAGATCTTCTTTCATGCAAATGTTCCATCTCAGCTTTGGTCTTCCTCTTCTGCAACCCTCTTCTGTTTCCATGCTCTTTCAATCAGACTTTCTCTGCACTCATCCTGCTTATCTCTCTCTCTCTGCTCATAACTAATTATACTATTATATGTTTTTTATGCTAATCTCTTCTCTCAAGTCCTTCATCTTCCTTCTATAAAGCTGCTTACTGGGAGGTGAATAATCCTATGGCATGAGTGAAGTCACACCCCACGCAGCCACCCTTGTGCTTTCACAAACATGTTACAGCAGATAAAAAGGATGGATTAAATAATTTGTTAAATAATGTCTCGATACTTGTTGTTTCCCGAATGAAGGCTGAAATGTAGAATACAGGTAATAAAGTTACATGAAATCATACAAATGAAGGCATGAAATTACTGAAAAATTACAGAAAATATAAATTCTGTTTTCATGTATGGTAGTGCAGTAAGCAGTCTGCAGGATTACCCAAAGTGCTTAACATTTCACATCCCTATTCAAGCTGACACCACCTGCCAAGGGAAGAATTCAGCCATGCTGCCATTACTGCACAAATGCTATCCATTGACATATATCCACCCGTGTGTGTATTGATATATTCATGTCCACAGTACTTATACTGGTCCACTCGGTTTCTGCTGTACACGATCATAATATGCAGTTTTCACCAACAACTTTAGAAATCTTCTGCAACATATTGATATTATTGATAAGAACCACTTATTTAATCAATTGAATGTAAACAAGACATCAAAAAAGTTGTTTTTAGTTAAATACTTACAATATTCGTACGACGATATATCGCGTCACGTGCCAAACGGAAGCATTCGGTTTCTGCTGCATCGTGTTCAAAATCATCACTTTACTGTGCAAACACCATGAGCTGGTTTGATAACTTTCCTGTGGTGATTAGTGTGAAAAGTTGCTTACAATTTCGTCTGATAAATTGAAATATTACAGATGTTTACATCACCATCACCGATACGTCACGTGATCTGCGTTCGCTATCAAAATATTCCTCAAAAAAAGATGTTTGCCTCGTTTTAATTTGAGAAAAATAACGTTGCAAGTTTGTAAACGTCCTTTGCTTCCAGTGACCGATATATCTAACAAAAGATATGTTTTTCTGTATCTACTGTGAGATACAACAAAATATCAAAATGCAGCAGAAACCTAGATACAGCAGAAACCGCACAGGTGACTAATCTTGGTATCAGACCTTATGCAGACTGCTGAACTGTATATAGTAACTCCATATTTTGTCTTCAGGTCATTTCAAAGCCGGGGAAATTTGTTTCCATGACAACTGCTCACACACATTTCCGGGTGTCATCGAAAAACAGCTCTCCAGAATAGATGCCTAAAAACTACTGTAGGTTCAACGCAAGTGACGAACTCTATCCTAGGATTACGATTGTATTCAGATAAAAAATGTGCACACAAAAATGACATCAACTTTTTTCTCCGATGTTCGTTGAAGAACAATTTCTGTAAGATATATTACATTGCCTGCTATTTACAATGAATTTCCCTCCCGTCAAATATGACAGGCAGCAACTTCCGGACACACAAGATTACCTTCAAACATGCCAGTAACAAGCAGTGACTGCTCCGTCATGTGCGTTACAAAACTAGCCTGACCTTGTCTGCAATAAACAAGACTGTCAAAGAAATGTTCTACTCACACACGTGTGGAATGAGAGGAACTCTGGCCTGATGTCTCACTCTACTTGTCATGTATCCACGCCTGCAATGGGAACCCATCTACGCGGTATGCTCTCATACACTCATCAAGGGACGTTGAGCTCTCATCAGCGGTTTTGTTACACGGCGCCGAAACAACTCATGCGAAGAGGTGCAATTGTAAAGGTCTTGCCGCATCGGTATGTGCGAAGGACACATAATGCGGCAGGTAACCTCGAGGTTAATTAATTGGTTGCACCAAGAGGTTGAAGTGCACATCTCCCAGCATCCTCTGGGAAACTATACACGCATGGAACCTGCAACAACATGTAATACTGCGTGCCTCGATGTCGGACAGACAGATTTATGAACGCTTTTATACCTTACGCACTACGTGACTGTTGTGGAGGAACTTTGTTGCTGTCCTAATCGCCAGCAGGCATAATAGGCAGTAAATAAGTACTACATGACATTCGGTAATCACGGACAAAGTTAGCAGTTTCCTACATACAACCCAATAAGAGTGTATCATCACTTCTATTATGGGATGCACTATACACACCGTGATTTAATTACTCTTATCAACACGAGTTCATTATAATGATGATTATATTTAACAAGATTTAACAAGATTGCCACCCAGAGAATTAACTCTAGGTAGCAGGTGGACAAGGAAGCCCTTGGCTTTTCGAGAGTCCGACCTTTTTATCTATGTGTATCCCGCCCGTCTGAGGTATGTGTCGATTTTATTTTTAAACATATTCACGCTACTAGCACCCACACAATCAGCAGGTAATCTGTTCCATTCATTTACAGTTCTTTGTGAAAATGAAAACTTTCTTATATCCAATCTACTCTGCTCCTTTGCTAATGCAAGATCATGTCCTCTAGTCCTTCTATCTTTCTTAACTGAGAAAAACATATTTCTATCAATATTTTCATAACCCTTCAATATTTTAAACACTTCTATCTGATCTCCTCTCAATCTCCTGGTCTCTAGTGTTGTTAAACCGCATTTTTTTAGGCGTATTTCATAACTAAGATCCCTCAGATTTTGTATCATTTTAGTTGCTCTCCTCTGCACTCTTTCTAGCATATCTATGTCCTTCCTGCGATATGGCCTCCACGCTTGAATACAATATTCTAAATGAGGCCTAACTATTGTTTTGTACAGCGGTATTATTAGCTCTTTTTCCTTATACGTTATGTTTCGCCTAATTAATCCAAGGATTTGATTTCCCTTTGAAGCTGCAATTCCGCACTGCTCTGAAATCTTCATATCAGCACTAACGGTTAACCCTAAGTCCTTTTCTTTTACAGTAGTACTTAGTACAGTACCCCCCATTGTATATTCTACCTCTTCGTTCCCATGTCCTATGTGGAGGCATTTACATTTCCCAAAATTGAACATCATTTGCCATTTTTCAGACCATTTCATCAACCTGTCAAGATCATCTTGTAAATGCTGTCTATCTCCATCACTTTTAATCCTTCTAAACACTTTTGTATCATCCGCAAATTTCAACACCTTGCTTGTTATTTCATCATCCAAATCGTTGATGTATATTAAGAATAATATAGGACCTAATACTGATCCCTGTGGTACCCCACTCAATACCGATTTCCAGTTTGAAGCCTCCCCATCAACTACTACACGTTGTCTTCTGTCAATCAGCCATTGTTCTATCCAGTTTATTATACCATTTCCTATGCCATGGGCCTTTAGTTTAAGCAGTAATCTTTGATGTGGTACTTTGTCAAAAGCTTTTTGAAAATCTAAGTAGACGATATCTACTGGTGTTCCCTCATCTACCCACTTAGTGATGTCTTCCAATAAACATAACATATTTGTTAAGCATGACCTCGCTTTAAAAAAACCATGTTGAGATGGGTTTATCAAGTTTTGTTTAGCAAGAAAATCCACCATGTGATCTTTAATTAGTCTTTCTAATAATTTACAAATCACTGATGTTAAACTCACTGGTCTATAGTTCTCTGACTTGTTTCTCGAACCTTTTTTGAATAACGGTATAATGTTTGCTTCTTTCCATTCTAAAGGAACCACTCCCTCTTCTAATGACAAGTTGAAAACTGTTGCAAGTGGTATGCTAATTTGTTCTACAATTTCCAATAGTAGTTTGGGTGGAATACCATCCACTCCAGGTGATTTATTTTCCTTCATAGCCCTTATTTTCTTAGCTACCATTTCCGGGGTTACAATTAATTGTCCTAAATAGTCTGAATCTGCCCCCTTGAACTTAGCCTTTGGTATTGGCAGTGAACTAATATCTTCCCTGGTAAACACTGAACTAAAGTACTCATTCAGGTCTTCTGCCATTATGAATCCCTCTGATATTATATTTCCAGCACTATCTTCTAGAGGACCGACCTTATCTTGAACTTTCTGTTTGCTTCGAACATACGCATAAAAACTCTTGCTGTCATGTTTTATATTACTAGCTAATTGTTGTTCATAGCTTCTCTTTGAATTTCGAATTTCAGCTGTAGCTTGGTTAAGTGCTTCTTTATAATTGTTGTAGTCTTCATCATTTCCAGTACATCTATATGACTTCCACATCATTTGTTTATACTTAATTTTTCTAATGGCTTCTTTCGATAAGTGTTTCTTTTTGGACCGTTTTCTTTGGTTTTTGAAGGGTACAAATTTATCGATTATGCACTTAATTTCACTCTTTAATATATTCCAGCATTCTGTTGCCGTCTTATTTTTCAGTGTCTTATTCCAGTCTATCTTTGCTAAATATTTCCTCATGTCCTTATACCTTCCTTTGTGGAAATTTCTCCTATACTGCTTTTTGCTATTCCTTTCTGATTTTACTTTGATGGTAAAATGTATCTGGTTGTGATCGCTACTCCCCAGTGGCTCACATATCTTGACATTGTCAACTAATTCATTCTGTGAGGACAAAACTATGTCTAACACATTCTCACCCCTGGTTGGTTCTAGCACATGTTGAGAAAGGAATGTATCTTGAACTAAAACTAAAAACTTGTGGTCCTCTCTCCCCATACTCTGTAGAGATTTCCATTGTATATGCCCATGGTTAAAATCCCCCATAATAATACAGTCCCGTTTGCTTACTTCCCTTATAGCGTTTTGTATTTTTTCATTCTCTTCTATGCTTATGTTTGGACTTCGATAAACCAACCCAACCGTCAGCGTTGAGTTTCCTGTAACTATGTTATATGTGACATGTCTGTAAGGGTATACAATGCCGAGAATTAAATCAATGGCTCGTTTGCACTTTCTTGAATACATTCGATATGTGCTTAATATGTCAACATGTATCGTTCCTACCAGATGAAACCAATGTGAGTTTAGCCATGCTGAATAAGCAACTTAATTATAACTTTCTAGTAACATGGAAAGAGGCGAAAGTGGTGCAGCTTATGTCAACCAAATGTAATTAACCAACCCCCTTACGGGTGACATTAACCATTCAGCCTAGCTGGTGGTGGTGGACATTTTGTTTCTCACTTCATTAACAATTATGAAAGACTGTGGTTTATTGGAAAGGTTCGTCTCCATCAATAACATATCATATTATGTAATTCAGGGCATACAGCTACATAAAAGTTGTGAATATGTTGAATACAATATTGAGTAGCCCATTTTCCCTCCATGTTACAGACATCATCTGTTTTTCCTACTGCATGGAAGACAGGGAGAGAATGGGCCAGTGTCATTCTAGGACAATCTTCAACATGTTTGGTTTATCAGGCTTTTGTGGTTATTCGTGTAGGTACTGCGAATATATGCGGCAGGTGAAGATTCACCATGGTACTTTTAATAAATGCTGAATTACTGTGTTGAAGTTCTTAATGTAAACATATTCATATATTCTGCTAATGTGTTTTTCACATCATCCTATCACGACCAAGGGTATTATGTTGTACCACGTTACCCTATGATCACCAAGTGTATGTATTACACCGCATTACCCTATCACCATCAAGTGAATATATTTCACCACATTACCCTATCACCAAGATGTGTGCAGCAACTTTGCATGGTCATTGCCGCAAAATCAATTTGTTGTGAGAAATGACTGCTGGAGTGTTTTTGCAGTACGCGGCTGTCCTCACATTGACCTCCTGGGAGGTAGGAGTGTTTTCTAGATGGAGACTGATGAACACAGGGCAAACCCAAAGTACACATTTTCAGCAATGACTATGCCATACAGTGATCTCTCTTTCCAATGACACTCCAACTGGCGGATCTTTCTCAAAGTGGACAGTCTATGTCTCACAACTCTTTACATCAAATTGCGGATTGCATGCAGGTGTAATTGAATGAGGTGGTGGCAGAGTAGAGCACATAATTGGACAAGGCCGGGTCCAATTATTTGGGCAACTCCTACTTCAAAATACTTATATATCATGTACAGCTTTATGTGCATAATTTATCCAGAAATATCAATAATCCAGACAGATACCATTGCCTAAAGTATTCAGATTAACAAGGTCACATTGCATATGGGAAATATTTTGTTGGGATCCTTTCAGTCATCACATTTACAATGTATATTATATTTAATTGCATTTATGCATCATAATGACAAAGCTGTAGGTAGATACGAAACATTAAAACATTAAGCATCAACACAAAGGCTTCAAAAAAGTATTATTATTAAAAAAAACTCAAGCTAGACTGGTAATTATATCTATGAGCATGTTTTTGGCCTGATTTGTGACTAGAGTAGCTTCAGCACAACACATGATCTGTCGCACCAACTGACAAAGGCACACACCTGATTGTGCGTTCTAGTAACATGATCACTCAGGTAAACACGGTCATTTCAACTAGCTGTAGGTTCTTCAGCTCAACACCACCATTGTAGTTTCTTGCTAATGGCGGTGTCAGACGACCACAAAACACAGATAACTACAATGAGCTGTATAACATGCCACCTCATGTCTTGTGTGATGAGCTGTTATGGGGCTTTCACTGGTGTTGTCATTCTACTAATGGACGTGATTACTTGTTTCCAATGTTGCAGTGGTAATAGCTGTTCTATTTTGGAAACAGCAGGCATCAGAATGACCTAGTATAATGGGGCAACCGACTGGGGCAGTAGAGTTTGGCAATAGAGTGACACAGTAGAATGAGGCAGACAAGTGGGGCAATAGAGTGTCACAGTAGAATGGGGCAGCAGAGTGGGGTAATAGAGTGTCACAGTAGAATGGGACAGAAGAGTGGGGCAACAGAGTGACACAGCAGAATGGGGCAGTAGAGTGGGCCAATAGAGTGACACAGTAGAATGGGGCAGAAGAGTGGGGCAATAGAATGTCACAGTGGAATGGGGCAGAAGAGTGGGGCAATAGAGTGACACAGTAGAATGGGGCAGTAGAGTGGGGCAATAGAATGACACAGTAGAATGGAGCAGTAGAGTTTGGCAATAGAGTGACACCATAGAATGGGGCAGTAGAAACGGGCAATAGTGTGACACAGTAGAATGGGGCAGTAGAATGGGGCAATAGAATGACACAGTAGAACGGGGCAGTATAGTTTAGCAATAGAATAGCACAGTAAAATGGAGCAGTAGAGTTTGGCAATAGTGTGACACAGTAGAATGGGGCAGTAGAGTTTGGCAATAGAATGACACAGTAGAATGGGGCAGTAGAGTTTGGCAATAAAATGGCACAGTAAAATGGAGCAGTAGAGTTTGGCAATAGTGTGACACAGCTGAATGGGGCAGTAGAGTGGGGCAATAGAATGACACAGTAGAATGGGGCAGTAGAGTTTGGCAATAGAATGGCACAGTAAAATGGAGCAGTAGAGTTTGGCAATAGAGTAACACAGTAGAATGGGGCAGTAGAGTTTGGCAGTAGAGTGACACAGTACAATGGGGCAGTAGTGTGGGGCAATAGAGTGACACAGTAGAATGGGGCAGTAGAGTGGGGCAATAGAGTGACACAGTAGAATGGGGCAGTAGAGTGGGGCAATAGAGTAACACAGTAGAATGGGGCAGTAGAGTAACACAGTAGAATAGAGCAGTAGAGTTTGGCAACAGAATGACACAGGAGAATGGAGCAGTAGAGTTTGGCAATAGAGTAACACAGCAGAATGGGGCAGTAGTGTGGGGCAATAGAGTGACACAGTAGAATGGGGCAGTAGAGTGGGGCAATAGAGTGACACAGTAGAGGCCCGACTAGAGGGGCACTAACCCACCCCACCTTTGCTCTACTGTCCAAGTTAAGTTAATTTTTTGCTGTCTAATGGAATCTTGGAGCCATAAACAATATATTTCATAGTGAAGCAGTTAGGGTTGGACAATAGAATATCATTCACATCGATTGGTCTAGTTCAATCTGTCTAAAAACATGTGCATGCATGCATGCATGCGTATGTATGTGTGTGTATGTATGTGTGTGTGCGTGCATGCATGCGTATGTCTGTGTGTGTGTGTGTGTGTGTGCGTGCGTGTGCGTGCGTGTGCGTGTATTTCTATCAATATTTTCATAACCATTCAATATTTTAAACACTTCTATCTGATCTCCTCTCAATCTCCTGGTTTCTAGTGTTGTTAAACCACATTCTTTCATGCATATTTCATAACTAAGATTCCTCAGTTTTTGTATCATTTTAGTCGCTTTCCTTTGTACTCTTTCTAGCATATCTATGTCCTTCTTGCGATATGGCCTCCGTGCTTGTATACAATATTCTAAATGAGGCGTAACTATGGTTTTGTACAGCAGTATTATTAGTTCTTTTTCCGTATATGCTATATTTCACCTAATTAATCCAGATATTTGATTTCTCTTTGAAGCTGCAATTCCGCACTGCTCTGAAACCTTCATATCAGTACTAATGGTTAACACCAAGTCCTTTTCTTTTACAGTAGTACTTAGTACCCCCCTTGAATATTGTACTTTTCGTTCCCATGTCCTGTGTGGAAGCATTTACATTTCCAAAAATTGAACATCATTTGCCACTTTTCAGACCACTTGATCAATCTGCCAAGATCATCTTGTAAATGCTGTCTATCTCTAACACATTTAATCCTTCTAAACACTTTTGTATCATCCACAAATTTCAACACCTTTCTTGTTATATCATCATCCAAATCATTGATATATATTAAAGGGAATAAAAACACCTGTTGCTTGAATTCATATTATATTACATCCTGCCATCTATTTCCATGTCCACCAGCCAAACAAATCAAACAAATTCAATGAATTAGAAATTCCACATTTTATGCTGAGCATCTGGATTTTTGCGAATACGCATATTTTTGGCACGCTTTTCGGGAAGCCAAGATGTGACGTCACTGTCGACATATACTCGAGCGTCAGAATAAGTTATTATGCGATATTCCGATATAATACAAACACAAGTCATCATAGAGAAACAAGCAGTTATCCTACGGTTCCACATGAATCCAATTTTATCCAAAATAATGAATGCGAATGGGCCTACAAGTTGACCAGGTTTTCGCGGAGCTTCGGCTCGTTTTCAGAATAATTATATCGATTGCAACCCACCAGAGATAATCTACACCAATAAACATACATAGCAAACAGATATTGTATCCAGCTACAGAAAGTAACCTTGTTTAATCTCATAATATCACTAGAATATCGATATATGAATGAGGATTTGTACAATTTATCATAACAACTTAAATCAGTCAGTGAATTTCCACTGTTCTCTGTAGCTCAGTCGGTAGACGTGTTGGTTTTATGTAATTTATTTTACAAGCATTTTTATATGTATAATAAAATATATATCCATTACATTATATTTGTCTGGATAAATAAAATTTAGAAACATCGTTATATATAATTACCATATTTTCATGTAGTGAAATGTGATTCGTTAAAAAATTATGGACATATACAATATTAAATATGTCCATAATTTTCAGTCTAATTTTATAAACAATGACACAGGCAATGTATACACCTTTAATTGTATGCAAAAACATCTTTAATGGAATACAATCTGTTAATATATCATAAAGTGTACTTACAATTTAAGTTAATATTAACCTGGGGCCGGTTTCATGAAGCGTACTTTAAGGTACACGATTACTTAGCGTCACGTGTTTGCGTAAACTCCTATGTTCGCTTATATTTAAAAAATCATGTCATCTACTAAGACAATCACCTTAGCGTTAAGAACCTTCTTAGCCGCTTCATCATACCGGCCCCTGGCACAGTAACTAACATGGCACAATGAAGCATTAGTCAGCTTTCTCGTTGTAGGCAATATGAGTAGTCAGACATCTGTTGATCTATTCCTCAATCAATGGCTATCCAAGCTGCAAAGTTTTATTCTGAGAGGCAAATAAAAATGCCTATCAATGTATCTCCCAGCAGCTGACTGACTGATATTACTTGTGAACCATGCTAAATGGGGTCTTCATCCCTGGAAGGCCCTATGATCAGCAACAGGAAATTGCAGAATTCTACAAACTTTGGTTTGGAATATGGCAGCCCAGAAAAGTGATGAAAGGTGTCAGTTTTTAGCAGCTTCTTTCGACACAGTGACTTATTTTACCTGCTCGTGAATATGGCTTATGGTACTTAAGAACATACCTAATTGTGTCTCTTCCCGTCAGTCCACTTGGAGGCTCAATGTGCTTCATGTTCCATGAGCTAACTGATATGATTGGTCATTTGGCTTCTACCCAAGAGGCGCCATATATACACTTTGGTGGTAGAACTCACACTTTTTCTTTATTTTGAGGATAATCTCATGGCCTGCCGCTTTAGTACCAAAATTTACCACCAGATAGATATTTCATATTTTTACTCATTATATATCGTATAATAACAATAACAATGACATTGGGTCGGATAGTATACAGTGGTTAGAGAGCTGGACTCTCAACTGAGACGATCTGATGTCTATGAAGTAAGATCCCACAATGAGATGAGGGTATATGTTTAACACGTGTGTAACCTGTTGTTGACTCTTGTCATCTCTAACTGCCTGATGTTACTGGAACACTCTGTCCTCCACTACAACATATCCCCCTCGCGTAACCCATCATGAATGTGATGCCGTCATTTTACCGGATGATTCTTTGTCTTCTGACACCTGTTTATTTATGGAACAATGCATTTTTGTCATACTGTATATTTTTGGTTCGAAAAAAAAGATAATTATATTAACTTATAAACAGGGGTGACTGAATTACTTTTATTTTATACTTGTGTAGAAGTAAAAGTAATTCACCTCAGAACTACTTGAGTTGAAGTAAAAGTAGCTTCTAAAAACCTACTTGAGTAAAAAGTGAAACTACTTTCCAAAAGTACTTGAAGTAAAAGTAGACGTAAAATTAGAACGGAAAGATGTTTTGTCAGGCAAGTAACCAACAATAATTACTGCATCGGCAAACACAAAAATGAAGACAGTGAAAATAATTGCTGTTTAACTCCAACATATATTAATTATATATATGAATAATGTTCTATAGAAAACTGTATTTGATGTTTTTGCAAATTTGACAGCGGGCACGGAAATGTGTTCCGGTATCTGCCACAATGGGTGCTAGCTACGACGACGGCCACGGTCACTGCACCAACTAACCAAGAACGCCATCGAAGGCCAGGTCGAAGCCAGTAATTTTTCAGGCCGCGCTATCTATATATACGCGGTTCATGAAGCTTATTAAGATGCCAGCCAACGTCAATGTGTATTATATTTAAATGCCATACGTACACTGAATGTTGAACTAAATACAGTTCATATATGTTGTACAGTTTTAAAATGGATTATGGATTAATGGGCTTCGGTGAACTGAACGATAATATGGTACCGATGGCGTCTCATTTGACCTCAGCAGCCGAACACACAAATGAGTTGACAACTGCAGTGCTAAGGTCAACTAAAGATTTAAAAACTATAATAAATATGCTCATTGCTGGCTTAACTTCGTTTTTCAATCAATACCAAAACGCCAATTTAGAACGCACATTTAACGTGCCGAATAATACTGCGTTCGACTGGCCGTTTCATATGCGGTTGACGAATTCATATTTTGGCGCACAAAGCAAATTAGCGTTTATGGCAGCAAAAAGATAATATTTGTGCAATGTTAGCATACAGATCTTCCCTAATATGCTGCATTAAACATATCAATCCCATTGCACTTTACACATAGCTGAAGCCAGGCGAACCCGCTGAAGGCACCTATTCACAGAAGCCATGACTGGCAGAAGGGAAATGATACGATTGATGTCAGCACAAAACAAACAATGCCTCACACCACATTTACTGTTCCTAATAACTTTGCCATTGTCCCACAAAACAAGTGACAGTTATTACTGCATTAACACAGCTCTCATTTCTTGTAATTAAATAAGTTTAATGAAATGTTGTTGACAGGCGGAACGCCAACAGGTCGACGTAGTTCAGAAAAAATGTAAGGAAAATATATGGCGAAGTAAATGAAAGTAATGAAGTAAAAATTAGCGTTACCTTAGATAAAACTACTTCGTTACAAGTAGAAGTAGTTTATATAAATAATACTTCGTTACTCTCCGTTACTTGAAAAAACTACTCAAGTACAGTAACGAAATAGTTTTACTTCATTACATGACACCCCTGCTTATAAGCTTAATCCCACCCATGGAGCCATACCATAAATCAAGGGCTGCAATTACCACCAACACAGTTTTTTAAACTTAAGCTCTTTGCCGTGCCTATATTTATTTCTGTTGTCACCAAACACGAACTTACATACAGCAGATAATAATTTTAAGATATCTCCACAGTGACGCCATCTGGGAATGAATAACTGACAACTCAATTTGTTAACTGAAAAAGTAAATAACTAAATAATTACGTTTGTGCTTTTACAAATGCATTGCCAATTGATAGATCAGAGGCCAGTAATCCATGGAAACATAGAAAACGGTGAGTGGAAACTCAGCGCCTGGGAGGAGATATACTTACTATGATCTAAAGTTAGCATATTAATACGAGATGAGATGCACGTATTCAGATATTTATTCACTTAGTCTTTCACACACCGACTTCCCACTCGTCTATACTGACACAAGCACAGGAGAAACACAGTGATGTAATTCCGGTGACACAGTGCATGACTGACAAGCAACGTGCATTCAGACATGCACAGGAAATGTACTTGACATGAACCTCTGAAAACTCTGTCGGCTTCAGGACATCTGTGTCATATCTGTATTAATAATTGCACAGCTGGTTAAGCAGGAGGCAATCACAGGTACCTGTTGCATCAACCAAAAGCTGACAGGCAGTGATTTATTTATTTCGCCATCAGTGACAATGTTAAGGTTTGTTAATGTCATGCGCAAAGTTATTCTTTAAATTGTCTGAAAATGAGACTGCCAGCAGGGATTGATCTAGAAAAAGACACATCAGATATAGAACCATTTGTGCCTTTTCGAATTTTATGTGCCCCAAATCAGTTGATTAAAATGTTATTAATTAATTTGCATGATAGTATGATCGCTTAAATAACCTGGTAAATGTGAACATTACTTTTCTTTTTTATTAGGCGTGAAATCATGTTATTATTATTTAACTTGTTTTGAATTCAATTCAGGACTGTCTACGTGACATATTTCTGGATACAAAATATATAACCATCAACATCAAAATGCTCAGAAATATAGATTTTTTTCAAAATCTGTAACATTACAAAACTAGATACATTCTGGTAGTTGCCCCATTTTTAGTGGACTGGTCATGCTACTACAGTCTACTGCTCCAAGGACAGGGAGATTTTAACTGAGATGATGCAGCAGTTTGTGACATTCAGTGATGATTCACATATGAGAGCATCAACTAAAATTATTCAAAGAACCATGTTGATGAAACATTAAAAAATCATTGATACACCAATGAACAGACGTATGGAATAGCCTCACTCAGTCTGTGGTTGAGATTGCATCTGTGCAGTCTTTTGAGAGGAAATTGACGGAGGCATGATTGCTAAACATGCTTTAAAAAATGTTTATTTTGTGTTTATAACATACTACAATTGTAATATTTATAAAACATACATGAATTTTTAAATGTGCGTATGGTGTAGATGTATTGGGTATAGATATGAATGGATTGCGTTTTGTTCAGCAAGATTTGAAAGTTGACGACGGGTGATAATATGGTGTCGACGGCAACAAACGCTGTTCACAGTGTTTGACTAAAGCTTATAAACAATGTCAATGACAGGCAAGGGGTAGGCAAGGCACAAGGTATTGATTAGACTGTTCTCAGTGTCCAGTCATCAATGTAAGATGTGATTTAAATAACACCATTCTGGCCATTGTTCTGTTTGTTGTCTGCGCGGCTGTTGTCTGTGTTCAGGCACAGACTGGAGCAAACCGGAGAGCTATTTGGGCCTTAAAATGTGCCAAAGCCTAAGATGCAATATTTTTATAGTGTAAATATGCCTGGGATGATGTGGAATGATTTAATTATTACATTGGTGTGTCAGATGTAGGCAAAACTATATATATAACGGCAAAATTAAGGTAGGCTCGGATTCTACACAAGTGTCCCTCAATTTTCTCAGATTTCTCAGACACGTTTTTGTATGCGTCTTTTGGGCACATGCGGCAAAAAAGTATGCAGCATTCCAGCATACAATGCGTCATTGACACGTTTCCGCGCTCCAAGGGAATCCCTGTGTCAATATAACATTTTTCGTTAAACTGCCCAAAACTTTTTGGCATTTCATTTTCAATATATTCAAGATATCGGATGTTCCTTATCAAATGTGGTCTGAAACGACCTGATTCAGTTTACATAACGCTTGTGTTATTGTCCTTAGGAGTACCTATTTTTTAAGAGATCAAAACATACTACAAAGGCGCTACCATGTCAAAATCACTGGTACATACTTCATTCATCAACCCTGAACCTGGGAGAAAATTAGCAGTTTGTCCCCATCCTATTATTATTACTAAATTTGTGGTGTCACCATCCTATTACTAAATATGTAGTCTGTCGTGATCCTATTACTATTACTTGTACAATTGCATACAATAGAGGCCAGGCTGATTAAGTCACAACGTTTTTATCATGACATCCTTGGTGAACATATCAATGTGGGGATACTCCCAAGTATGTGCAATCAAATCAGTGATAAATGTTTCACAGCCCATTTACCATGTTTCAAACGTTTTCGTCAGCACACAGATAACAAAACATACCCGTGGTTTCTTCAAACGTACACAGCAGCCAGCTAACTAACTTGATCCTTTACTCACTGTCAGTGAACATTTGCTTTATCATACACAGACATATTCAGTAAATAAAGAGACAGAAAACTCACAGCATAGATGCCTCAAGATCATCCTCTGATGCCAATCCTGGATCTGTTGTCGTGGCAACAGCGACGGAGGCGTGTGAGGTCTGTTTGTCGTGATCTTTCAGCTCTGCGACGCAGCGTTCCTTGGACGATGTTTGCTCACCGGCCATGACACTAGTGCCTTGTGACTCGTCTAGTCACACCACTGCTGGTGTCATGTCAAAGTTCCACGGTGACGCTCCACTTACTGGTCCTGCAAACACACCAACCTGTCACTCACTGACGATATTTTATACGGATCACCTCAGAATGTCAATGTGCGATATAAGATGAAATTACTTTCGTTTGGGGGAGGGGTGGTCAGAGGCAGTTTTGTCTTGCATTGAACATCAATATTTTACGCTTTGGACTGACACTGTTAATATATTGATATTATCATATCAATGTATACAAACTTTTGTCTGAGGGGGGCTGTGGGGGCTAGGGCCAGATGAAAGAAACTGTGTTTGATATCCGACATTGACGTTCTGAGATGATCCTTAATATGTAAAGCAATCCTTTGTAAGGTAACAGTCATTCGAGATGTCCTATATCAAAACGTGATAATTTCCCATAATATTTTCTCTGTCACTTATTTCTCGCGGTTTTATGCACAATTTTTTTTGGCGGTTATCTGCACAAAAAAACGATAAATAATTGTGTTTACAGAAATCATTTTGAGCTTGCAGCCATGTGGATGATTAGTTATGCAGCAGGAGCATAATGAATATGCATGCTGGCACAGTGAAACACACAGAGACTGATGACGTCACACACAGTCAACATGTCAAATTTCGAGGCGAGTTGTTGCACGCAGTGGCTTTTAAAATCAGCAATTCATGGACATAATGTATACTTTTAACAGCTACTTTTGACAATGCAGGAAGCTTATGCATTGTTGATTTATCCTGCTTCTAACGCAGCCCACAAGGTAACTTTTCGATTAAGTATAATTATAACATCCGACCCGTCAATCCAACTACCCGCATGGGGCGACGGCAACGGCAGCAGTCAGTGCGGGCTGGGTCTGTGTGTGTCTATGGGTCATGCCTTTCCAGTCAGCCATTTTTAATAAGTCCCCATTTCCCCACTTATTTGAACCAAAACATGAAAATTATGTGAGATTCATACATTCACAGATTGTTTCTAATGTTACAGCTACGATTGTTAGTAAACCTGGTTGGCATGTCATCATTCAATGTAAAAGTTTTAGGTTTTTTAAAAGTACACAAACTTTGGACACTAGCAGATCTGCACTCTAGTATACATAAGTTTTAATCCATGAATATATTTTTAAAATGTAATAATAGATCAGATCAAGCTGTGCTGCTTCATGTGAATAGCACATGTGATATTAATAGTACTCGCTAAAAACATACAAATTAAACATTTATTTTTTTAATGTTACTTTACCGTTATTGTACACTTGTTTGCAAGAATGGCCCATATGTATATATACAACATTAATTATTACAGCAATAATAAAGGAAAATATACAGTACACACTGGATAAGGTCGAACCCCGAGGGACCCATGACAATACTGATAAGTGGAACTTCTGATAACTAGAAAGTAATTAAAACGTCCCCTTATTGGGACATACGGCCAGGACCGAGGAAAAAGATTGACTTAACTTAGGGAAAATCAACTTATGTGAGTTTGAGTTATCTGGAGTGAACTGTATATGACCAGTGCATACAGGTAACTATGTAGAAGCAAATTAAAAGTTGCCGAAAGTAATGGATTGGGATTTTAGTCCGACTGAATCAGCATAACAAGGCTCTCATTTAGCCAGCTGTACACTTGGTGATAAGTCCCATAATCTAATATCTAAACTGAATTAATCTGCATAGTGTTGAATTTGTTAACTCACATTTATGCGGGACAATGCTACAAGATAATGTTGTGACTCGGAAACGTGGCTTGTTTGCTGATAACACAAGTCAGATGTATGTTTGTATAAGAGCTTAATAGTAAGCCAACTCTTTATGTATAACTAGATTACATAACTACAATAATATACAATGTCATTACCTAGTTATACATGTCATAACAAATACACAAAAATTAGAGCAAAGGTGGGGGAACCGACAACACGTAGGTGGAGGAAACCCAACATCTTATATACAGGAATGAAATTGTGTGATTCTAAACAAGGGGAAAGCGTTAGGTACATGTGCATGTGTCCCTACCCTAAACCCCCATGGAAGATGTACGAAGATGTACTCATAAGTAGCAGACAGTACAACAACATTCATATACACTGTGTACAATTATCATTAGCCAGAATCTCATAAGACAACAGCTATACTATAGAACGTATGGCTTTAATTGCAAGAGATATCAGAGAAAACGATGATATCACAGAACACAATATATATATATATATACACTGTAACTGAATGTAAACCATGTATTTATGCAAAAATGCACAAAGTAGTAAAAAACACCACCACCAGCCATTTAAATACTCAGGTGAAGGCGGGTAGGAGGATGTGAAAACAAATTTCAAAAATCAAGAGCGAATATACCTTTTCAATCCCGAAAATTTCAAAAGAGAGGCTGGACGCTGGGATTGGAGAAGCCAGCCTCATAATTGATTAAGCTTACCATATACTCCAGAATAGAAGCTTTGGTTTTGTTGCCCACATAAATGCCATTTGAGTTTCACTCAAAAGGTGTTTTTATGCTGGACAACACTACACTAGTTGTGACTTGGTGACTCAAAAACATGGCTTGTTTGCTGATAACACAAGTCAGATGTATGTTTGTATAAGAGCTTAATAGTAAGCCAACTTTTTATGTATAACTAGATTACATAACTACAATAATATACAATGTCATTACCTAGTTATACATGTCATAACAAATACACAAAACTGACAGCAAAGGTGGGGGAACCAACCACACCAGGCCAATTTTGTAATAACTATTTCAGAATGGTAGCGTTTAAGGAGTTTCCATTCGAACCCACAAATTTTGTGTCAAAATGTCGATTACGCGGCATTCAATCCATTTTGCACAATCGCAGAATTTCTGTTCTAAAAGATAAATTCTGTTTCAAAACCCAATTTCCGTTTCAAAACCCGATTTTCCGCAACTGCGGAAAATCAGTGTCGCTACAAATGAATGTGTGCATCTGATAGCTTTGTGTAACAAAACGCATAACAGTGCAATTAATTGAACAATGTGTTAACTGACACAGTAGTGAAGAAGGTGTCTGACTTTATTCTGCCACCATAGGCACGGGAACGGGGGCAGCTGCGTATGTTGTATTTTTGTTGACTGTTGACAATTGGAGACTTATGGTTTTCTGCCCCCCCCCCATTTCCAACATTTCCATTTCCTGCTGGGAATATGTACATCACTACATGTTTCAAATGGATTTGTACAATCGATCGATTAGTGGATCCAAATGCACAACATCGCATCATTATGTTGCAAAATAGGAGTACATAATAACATTTATGTTTTCTTATGCTCATCATGTTTGGATTGTGTTCTACAGCATATTCTTCAAAATGTTTTGAAACAAGTTTTTGTTAAGCCTGGCATACACGTGACGATGTGACTGA
The DNA here is from genome assembly GCA_963995525.1 of Escarpia spicata. NCBI lineage: Eukaryota > Metazoa > Annelida > Polychaeta > Sabellida > Siboglinidae > Escarpia > Escarpia spicata. The sequence goes on along the minus strand of OZ023211.1, from coordinate 57,771,929 downwards.
GTTTTAGTGTCTGAGTCATTACGTGTATACCCCCTTGGGATACAATGCTTGTCTTAAAGGCAGTCTTTATCCAGTTTTTAATGCACTGTAGAATATCAAACATGTTTGATATTAAAAACACGTAGTCACAGACAAACCACCATCGGCGAGTCGCGTCGTTACATGTGTGCCAGCATACATGTAATGCATTTTTTGCATTCTAAATGTGCACCTAGCCAATCAGGAGCTTCCTAGAAGTCAAGGGACGGTCCCAGAAATAGAAAAAATGGCAGTACCATTGTTTGGGACGAAAATTTAGAAGAAAAATTCATAGATCTCTGGCAGGAGAGACCTTGTTTGTTTGATTCCACGACAAAAGAATATAGCAATAGGGATGGCGGACTGACCCCACCCATATGGTGAATGTTACATATTAGCCAATATTATTTACTTGTTAGTCATAATGTTATTATCAATAGTGTGACCACATGATACATTTGCGAGTTATACATATTGTCTGAAATTAGCAGTCAGGGCCGGCATGTTTGCTGTGATTATCTGATTCTATTATAGTTGTGTACAACTACTAGTGCTGTAATAAATGTCATTAACTTGGCCTGTTTCAATCTATACTTGACTTGTGTTGTTTTTCTGCATAAAATATTTTATGTGTTTGTAGATTTCTAATTGTCTATACAGTCTTGTGTCATTTGTCCGGTCTTCAATAATCCGGTTGTTTCGCGATCTGCACATTTCTGTGTGGGAACCATCTTGATACAATGTTAATTGCTCCGTTAATCTGTTTATTCATGATTTCAGTTTGGCACTCTGTTTTGGGCCGTTTAACACTGTATTGTGCTTCAGATAACTGGTCGCTATTGATCTCTTAGAGCAATGCAGAATGAAGCACTGACAGCATGAGTAAATCACCTGGTCTACTCATGTGGTCTGCATTGTAACTAGCACTAAAGTTGGCTCACTGGCTTCAGTGGTCAGTGTGAAGTCAATTGGCCAATTAGCAGTGTTGGTGTTTGCTTTTAGAGGAAACAGATTTACAGTTGAAGTGGACAGCTGCATCATGGTAGCTTCAAAGCCCACTACCACAGATATCTGACTCGCCACTACTTGTGTGTAGATGACAGGCACCCCACCTTCTGTGGACATCCACCAGTGCTTTCACTTTACAAAGCAAGCCTGGATGTCAGCCAGTGTACCATCACTAACTGCTCTGGCGATGTCGACATCCTTCGCTCTACACTGGTTGTCCGTTCGAAGGCGTATAGCATATAAAATACTGGTGTTGACTTTCTGAGCGATGCACGACCTCGCGCTCGAATACATTGCTGACATGATTGTTGAATGTACGCCGGGCCACCAGCTTCGCTCCGCCGGAAGCCGACTCTTGAGAGAACCCCGCCACAATTTAGAACGATATGGTCGGCGTGGTTTTTCAGTGACGGCACCGCGCCTGTGGAATGATCTGCCGGAGTGTATGCGCCTGATACTCTCTTGAACTTTTTAAGTCACATTTGAAAACATATCTTTTTAAAGCCGCATTTGTCGACTACTTGTAGTATGTACTATATTGCATTTATCTTAGTCATAATTATAGTTTTTTTCAATATTAATTTATTGTTTTATTTTATTATTAATTATTGACTTATCGTATTTTATTATTAATTTATTATTTTACTTTACTATTAATTTATTATGAATAAGTTAGGCTTATACATTACAAGTTTTAGAAGCCTTACATTTTTTTACATAATATTTTATGTATCTTATGTAATATATTTACCAAGTAAGCTCAAACAATTGTATATTTATATTTTAACAATGTTGTATTTTATGCGCCTCTGAGCAGAATTATATTCCGACGCTTTATAAATAAAATTATTATTATTCCCACTGATGGACCCAACAGAACCCGCCAACAATGGACCCAACAGAACCCGCCAACAATGGACCCAACAGAACCCGCCAACAATGGACCCAACAGAACCCGCCAACAATGGACCCAACAGAACCCGCCAACAATGGACCCAACAGAAACCACCAACACAGACCCGTTTATCCGGCCAAAAACCTTGGGAAACAAAGTGTGCGGATAAACGAGACATGACTGTATATATTACTGGTGGTCCTCAACTTTGCCTTCTTTTCTTTGCTAAATCTGTGACATAAACAGCAGCTGGTCCAGGTTTCCTTTTGATAACTGTATCGGTCATGACCCATTCTCACGGAGGTAGATAATCCAAACACACACATGTTGATGACGTTTTTTTGCACGTATTAACTCGGCGTAGCTAATCGAAGGCTGATGGACAGTTCAAAATATTCATGAGCATGCCTTATACGGATCGTGAAGGCGGGGCCAAACTGGAAACTCCGCATTCACAGAATAATTTTTCGATGTATTGTCAGGGTCGTTAGTGATTAATAAAACATAATTCTAATGAAATAAAGCATAGAATTATTTGAAATAACCACATTAACAGGATTACTGAAAAACTGTGTACATTACAAAGATATTAAAATTCTGAAAGAATTGCTTTAACAAGAATAAACACAAATTAACAAAACTGTCGATGACAATGGACAACTATTACAAGTCTAGGCACTCTCCAGGTTTTGGTATCATAAAATAATTTGCTTAACATACAATCATGTTATGAAGTAAACTATCCATTTCACCACCTTGATTGTGCAGATGTGTTTTTTATAAAGCACTACTTAAAAAGTAAATTTAGATGTTATATGTTTAATTTGAATGTTTCTGGGAAACTGTGTTTATAATATTACGTGCCATGATGAACAGGCATGGTTGATATTCATAAACAGATGATCAAATTGTATAAAACATTTAGTATTATGGATCAGTAAAACACATTTTGGCAGTCAAGATATATTATAATAGAAACTTCAGCAGATTTTGTACCTTTATTCCTAAATAGATGGATGATCGGTAAACCTTTTATCTGAACAATGGAGTGTTATATCAGTTTTAAATTTTAGCAGGATATTAGCTCAAAGTTTGACATTTGGAAGAAATAATAATTCTATTAAATAATCATCACTAATATTGGATAAATGGCTACTTAATATTAATTAATACTACTTCCTGAAGAAGGTTGCAGAAACACTGAAAGTAAGCAATATCTTAGCCATGTAGAAAATATATAATTCAATTCCCCACATGATGAACAGTTTTACCAATATAACGATAGCTCCATTTAACTGTCAACATTATTCCTCTGCAAGCAGCCTCTGTTGCAAATAGTTTAACTAACCTGGGATCTTTACATCTCCCACTTTCTGTCCTACCTTTCCCACAACCCCGCACAGGGAGAAGGCGGGGAAAGGTGAACAATTCTGTCCTACCTTTCCTCCCTTCTCTCCATCACTCTCATTCCCTCTCTCCCTCCTTTTCTTCCTTCCTACTATCTCTCTCTCCATCATTCTTGCACACTCACAATTCAGTTAACTCGCTCTCATCCAAGCACACAGGTCACTGACTACTCAACATCCAGCCCTTACCTTGTTGGGTCTTCTCTTAATTCCATAAAATGTCAACTGCTTAAATACAGTTCAAGCAATGAGTAATGTAAAGTGCACAGAACCACTCAGCCAATCACTGCCCAGCAAAGCAAAGAACCAGCCAATCCCAACAAAGCTGCGTTCGAGGAACCGATGTCAGTTGTGTTTCTAAAACAGTATTCACAAGTGACATGCGCCACTGGCAAATGTCAGGCCAGTCCCTATGGAGACGATGCCCGGAAATCCAGTCGCATGTACAACAAACTTCATGGAAATAGAATCACAGCTCTCAATGGGTAATTAGATCACAGAAAAAATTGCATGACGACTTTGCATTCTATGATTTCATAGAATTGTAGTAAATCGTGTTCACGGTGCAGATATTCCAAAAGAACATTTGTATTTGATTCTTAGCCAAGTTGTGCGGGACCATGAAGGCAAAGTGTGGGTGCAAACACACATGTTCTTTGATTGGAGGGTGAACACTGTTATAAGAACAAGTCACAGGAAATCCAGAATACACAAACAGACTGTAATTGTGTATGACATTGTGAGTGTGACTGAGAGAAACGGACAGGTGGGCAAAGAGAAGCTGGAACATAAGGGAGATAAGAGAGAGACGGACAGGTGGGCAAAGAGAAGCTGGAACATAAGGGAGATAAGAGAGAGATGGACAGGTGGACAAAGAGAAGCTGAAACATAAGGGAGATAAGAGAGAGATGGACAGGTGGGCAAAGAGAAGCTGGAACATAAGGGAGATAAGAGAGAGATGGACAGGTGGACAAAGAGAAGCTGGAACATAAGGGAGATAAGGTGGAGATGGAAGTAGAAGGACAGGTAGATGAGAGATGGGGAGAGAGAACAGAAAACAGAGAGCAAAGAGAGAGAGTGAGATAAAGAGATAGAGAGAGAGGAAGAGATGGAGAGAGGAATAGAGTGGTATATGGAGAATGAGATGGAGAGAGTAAACGATGTAGCTTAGGATAGGAAGAGATGGACAGAAGAAAAGATGGAGAGAAAGAGATTGAAAAGAAGAGATGAAGAAAGGAAAAGATGAAGAGAGAAGATGGAGAGAGAGTAAGAGATGACAAGAAGAAGAAATGGAGAGAAAGAAATGGAAAGAAGAGATGGAGAGAAGAGATGGAGAGGAGGAGATGGAGAAAGAAAGAGATGGAGTGAGGAAAAGAAAAGATGGAGAGAGTAATAGATGGAGAGGAAGAGATGAGTAGAATTAGGCTAGAGAGGGAGAGGGGAGAGGGAGAGAAGTGCTTATGAAGTCCCAAGTTCCTGTGCCTGTGTAAAACACTGACATACATGAACTAAACACTGACTGACCTACCAGACAATCACTCACTGCTGCTGATTCACTCAAACACCTTCTTTCTATCAGTGACAACAGGAAGCATCAAGAAAGCACCTGCTCCGTAGGTAGTGCACAGAGTTTACCTGACCGGTTGAATCGGTCAACCTAAATGTCACCTGTCACCTGTCACAAGAAGACAGGGCTAATTTGACAGGTAGAACATGTTCCCGTAAATAGATCAATTAACAAGGTGGCTGCCATTTCCTCCCACCCCCACCTCCCCACTCCTCTCTGCCCATCCCAAGCTTCCAAAGGCAGCACTGAGTGTAAGTCAATATTAACACCTGACAACATATGCCTCCCCCTGGCCTTGCAGTAACAGATACAGGAACCAGGCTATTTCAGTCTGTTAAGTAGACAAGTAATTCAAAGTGCTATCTTGGTTCCCTCTGTCTCTGGAAACTTCTTCTTCATGCTTATTTTGTTTCCAATGTTTTTTTATGGGATATAGCAGGAAACTTGAGATTATTCTAGTTCTAATAAAACAAGATTACCCAGAAGATCACATTGAAATGTGTCAAGGGTAATTCCATGTTAATTAATATGTTGGTTTCACTGCTACAAATGTTTACTGAATTTGTTTAAGTTTTATGAATAAACAATTTCAAAATATATCTTTAAAATGTTTCAAGTAAAGTTAAGTCATCAAAAATAAGTTTATATTTGATTTTGAAGATAGACCATGTTTAAGCATCCAGGACATTTTTGTACATACTGTTTAGGTATAAATTATGTTTTGATTCAAGGCCGTTCTAAGGAGTCACATGTTTAAAAAAAGGCACCGGAAATGTATTCTACTAACAATTGTCTAATCTGATGCAATATGCTTGGATATGACATGACCCTTTGGCATGACACTTGCACTTAATACTATTATAATTATTTTCTAATGACATAGCGTATCCAGTATGTACCGCAAACCAAAATGTGTGAGATCCAGTTCTGTAACAATGCACCAGGCAGCGACACTCCAGTTTCCCAAAGGGACACCAGATGGCATCACCTTTAGTCTTTACAATTTTCCCATTTAAGACATTTTATATACGTGTCATTGTAAAAATAACCTCACGAGATTCCATGGACGCTCTGCCATTGCAAACTTCATATCAATTTGTGCATGAAAATTAGCCTGTTTTCATTCATATTTTCTAAATGTCCAAAATGCATGAGATTTAGATGTATATGCGTGAGAGTTTGAACCTAAATGTGTGAGTCTCACACCAAATGGGGAGACTTGCCATATTTCAGGATTACAATTATAATCAACAGCTTGCCAGTCACTGACTGATGCATTATGTATATGTTATGTGAAACACATGACACGTTATGTGCAGCTACAATAGCCGACATATATCATCAGTAGACATATACTAACCCCATAATATTATGTCCACTCCTCAGACAACCTCAATTTATAAGCTGTAAATCTATACATAGTTTCTAAATCACTCTTTTCAGTAGTCATTTCCAGCAGCAGCCACAGCATCAGGCAATGCCAGCATCAGTTCTGGCCTGTGAGTAAGCATATGATCCCTAAGCGTGCTCCAATGCCCCACAAGGTTACCTGTCTCCTCGGAGCGTGTGAGGTCACGGGTTCATCTCCTTCTACTACACCCCTTCAGCCATGCCAAGCCACCCTGCAGCAGGGGTGTAATTCCATCATCCCAGTGTGAGATTGTTCTCCAGCAGGGTCTGGGGCTGCCATTTAGCAGTGATGTACAACAGTCTATCACTGCCCCCCACAGACTGTGAGGCTAGAGTGTTTCTGTGTAAACTCTGTCACCATAGCTGGTGGAGTCCAGTCTGGGCTTCTGCTAGAGATAACACCTGGCATAACTGTGTGGACAGTTACTGGGGACCTCCCAGGAGACTAATTGTGAACAGATTCAGTTCTGTGGATTTGGAACAATAGCCCAGTTCTTGTTGGATGAACATTATATAACACTGCAAAATGCAGGCAATATGAAGAATATGTATAATACAATATTAGAATAATAATATAACATTATAATATATATATATATATATATATATATATATATATATATACATACATTCTGGCTTCCACTGTTTTATCTAACCACCAGCCATTTTACTTGGCTTTGCACAGTGAAAAAGACATTTTCCAAATAAATGTTATTATCTTTATTTTTGTAAATTATCTAATTACGCCGAACCCAAAAACATTCAAATCCCAATGAAGCCAAGTATACCTGGGTGAAATAAAAATTTATGAATGACCTTAATGGGCCTGTTAGCATGCCTAGTTTTATTTATTGCCTACACAATTTCAGACCAACATGTGAAACTGTTGGAGGGAGACATGTGGAGATATAACCGGGTAGTATTACATACACACACACTCCGCATGCATACTCACATAGACACTCACATGGACACTCACATGGACACTCACATAGACACTCACATGCACTCACGCCTGTACACTCGCATGCACTCACGCATACACACCCGCATGCACTCAAGCATGTATATTCGCATGCATTCACGCATGCACTCACGCATGTACACTCGCATGCACTCATGCATACACACTCGCATGCACACTCACATGCACTCACGCATGCTCACTCGCATATAAACTCACATGCACTCACGCATGCACACTCGCATGCACTCACGCATGCACACTCGCATGCACACTCGCATGCACACTCACATGCACTCACGCATGCACACTCGCATGCACTCACACATGCACTCGCATGCACTCACACATGCACACTCGCATGCTCACTCGCATGCACTCACGCATGCACACTCACATGCACTCACGCATGTACACTCACATGCACTCACGCATACACACTCACATGCACTCACATGCATTCATGCATGCATGAATGTTTATATGCATAGACCCACACTCTGTTTTATGATATGGATGTGTTTATGAAACATAGGATATGGAGAGGTAACAAACTCACTTTTTATTAAACACATAAAATCCATGTTTCCAGAACAACCACTGAAATACTAGTTACTAAGTACTGCATTAATGGATCGTAGCTCCTTTGTAAACATCTGTCAATGTCTTATCAGACTTGTTAATTGGATAAACGGAGATCTTGCCAGGCATTGAAATACATACATATATATATATATATATAATACATAAAGAAGATGTGTGGGTATCTTGAAATCTTGGCACCAGTGAATTAGCAGGAAGCCAGCGGATCAGTTACTGGTGCTTTATGGTTACGCAGCTGCCGCATCCCACGTAAAGTAATCATATATACAGCTGTCATTTCTACTCAGCATCACCAGCGAAGTGTGTTTCCTATCTTTGATGCAGGAAAGTAAGTAGGATCTCTTCCAGCCTCACTGCAGGGTTTATAACAACTATGACAACATGTCAGTCTGCACAGTTTTTATGTTTATGATTATTTCCATCATTGATTTTGATAGATATCTATTTCCAACACAAACAAGTCAAATACTTAACAGGTGCATACGTGCTTTGCTTACCAAAGTATGAACTTGTATTTTATTGAGACCAGTGGCTTTATTAAAATGGCATACATGGTTATGAATGTGTAAATATAGGGTGCATTTAGTATAAACTATAAAATGACAGTGAATAATAATAGGCGCCATTTATTTTATACTTTTCTGATTATCTGAAACCCGTCCTTGCCAGACATATGGTTGTACTTGTTGTGCCAAAAGACAAGTACTCCAAGTAATTAAATAACAATAATTACTAGACTCTGCCACAAAATGTCAATGCACAAAATGTCATTGCTAGGAATGGGGTTACCTGGTGTAAAAGTAGAAAAACTGTCACTATTGACTAATAAGGCGTAAGATGGTTATTAGGCATGATTGACCTCGATGCGTTATCCTATATTTTATTGAAATGTACTGGTGGGCACTATGACACGTCCCAAGCACGTGCAGGTTTGGTCCGGTGATGTCACCACAGTATCGAGATAACGCATTAATTTTGCACTATCAGCTCTGGACTATTGATCAAGAACTGGGATTCCAGTCTACCTACTACCGTTTCAAAACTTGGACAATTTAATTCACCTCACTTTGCTTACAATGTCATTCAGAGGAAATACATGATCCCACATAGGGAGGTATGTGCAACCAGCCATGGATGCAACTCTAGAGAAGCTAAACTGTTAAATTATACAATTTCTATGTAAAGTAAGTTCTTATTTTGCGCAATATCCAGATCTTAGGACTGCTTAGATCGTGCGCTTTACACTTTACTGCCTGGCAGAACTGTTCAATCAAATACCATCTTGTCCTCCCTCAGAAGTATTCAGCTCTGCTGCTGTCTATTCGTACATGAACAGCCACCACTGTCTATAGCTAGGTACTCATCCATCCAGCTGTGTGCACTGGAACATTGTAGATTGAACGAACTTACCCAAGATTCAAGAAGGCAGTTGGAGGATTCGAACTCAGAATATCTCAATCGAGAGTGCGACACTTTAACCTCCATATCACCACACTCTACAACAGAGCTGTTTGAAGTTCCTCATAAGCCACAAAGCACGCAGATGGAAAGAATACAAGCCCGTACCCATAGGCCATTGCTCAGTGTGAAGCCATTCCCAGTATTTTTAGCCACCAGCCAATGTCCTATCTCCTGGACCTTCTCCGTGCTGCTAGATACTTGATATGATGCTCGCTCAACTGCTGATGGCGTAGCTTAACTGCGACAGGTGCAACACGACCTTGACAGCATGCCAAATTAAATAAGTAAACTAAAGGTAAGTTCTTATGTAATGTAATGCAGTGTCCAGTCCTCATGACTGCTCACCCCGCTTTACACTTTACTTCCTGCCAGACCTGTTCATTCCAACACCATCTCGACTTCTTTGGGAAGCATCAAGCCATGCTGCAAATAATGCTTGAAAACTACTCGTACACATATATCCACCACTGTCTATAGCCAGGTATTCATTCATACAGCCGAGTGAACTGAAGCAACGTAGAGTGAACAAACTTGCCCAATGTTCGACAGCAAGCAGCAAGAGATTTGAACCCGGATTCTCTCGGTCGAGAGTCTGAAACTTTAGCCACTGTAGCACTGTGTCCAACATGAGCTTCTAATGTCGATCCAAAGGAAACAAAAACAAAGGTGAACATACTTCTCTCGTATTGCCAGTGCAAGGTGATACAAATAACCTGACTACATATGTAACTGGTTTATTCTGCCCTGAAAGCATCCTATTCTCAATGCTCCATAATTAAAATGGCACATTTAGCCGATTCTAGTCTTAGTTCTTAATTGCCATCACAAAATAATCCAAAACAATCTCTTCCAGATAGCAAGAAAACATTAAAATGAAGCAATCTGTTAATTCCTCATCTTAATAAGCCTTTAACAATGTTCGCAATTGTAAACAGAACATCCAGTTTCAAAGGAAGCTTTATTGGCAATATTACTGAGGTGGGCTGAGTTAACCCCAGTACTCTTTAATGTTCAATTAGTTTGCATTTCCCTACATGCAACACAACCACTGCAACCGACTTCCTGTTACAAACACTGGGTGAGCAGATGGCCTCGGTTTAATACGACATTTTCATTTGCAGTTACAATTGTTGCATTATGGTTTCAGTTAGACCGGTACTGGTTTGGGATGTTGTTTTGGTTTCATTTCAAATTGTTACGTAGCAAACATTCTCATAATGTTAATATAAGACTTTTATTTTCACACTTCTTGCTGGAAACATGTATTTTATGAAACACATTACCACTGGGATATTCTGTAAATTATTATCTTATTCCATTTCATCTGGTAGGTCCAGTAAACATGTACCAATGTAACATTTGTGCTTTTTTCCTAGTTAATCACACACGTTTTCCTGTAACCATGTTTTACGCCCAGGGTGTTTCTGGGTATCAAATGAACATTTGTTTTCATTGTGTGACATAAATATTTCAGTAGCTGTAACACCTTGGGAACAGAGAAAGATTATAACAAGTTGTGTTCTGAAAGTAATACAAATGCTCTTGGGAAAATACAATCCAGGGTATTTCGGTGAGAAACTTCTGCAATGCATAGGATAATTTTGTTAAAATGCACGGTTTGCCTTTTCAGTGAGGTTGTATATTTTATTCACTGCAGAATTGCCTTCTGCTTGTCTGTCATACAATTCTGTTGTGAGCATTGTATATGATGCAAGAATCAATCCTTATCATAAGTTAGACAACGGAATGTGCAAAGACAGGTGAAACTGAGGCTCAAGTTTAGAAAGGAGAAATATGGGTAATGAGAAGGAAGGTGAGGAGCTCTGTCATGAACTGTTGTTGTTGAAAATTACAGTGTTTTTGTAATAATTTATATACTATTTTTACCTAGTGTTGTTGATGAAGAATGTTAAACCACTCATATGAATGTGTAACAAGAATGTGTAATTGTGTAATTTCATGCCACTTCAAAAGTGGAGGTGCCATTAAGGTCTTTGAGATCTCGTAAATCAAAAACAAACTATAGATATCAATGACAACAAACGGATTACCTTTTCGCAGTGACAATTCCAAGTGAGGAAAAGACAATGGTGCCGCTGCTTTTCATAGTAAGAAATTGTCATGTGACTAGGTCCACCGTGAATACCATAAATTTTATTTTTAGGATTGGAGCAATGCCCACATAAAAGTAATTTGACTTGCATCATAATGGCATATAAACACACACACACATTGGATAAACATTAACAAATATGTCAACAAATGTTGAACATTACCATTAACAGCTGAATAATGATTCTGCTAACATTATATTAATGTTCAATCGCAAGCTGTTGGCAAAAGAACAGTAAAGATGTTGATTCTGTGACTCATGTTGAAGGCAAATCAATTCACAGCAACAAATAATAAATAAAAAGCAGTATAACTCTTGGCGGTGTTGGAAAATTCAATACTGAGCCATAACTTACACCACCAATGCCAAACTGTGGCACACACTATTACTGAAACAGCTGTTATATCTTCACTTTTCACCTGAGAGCAATGCTTCCAAAACAGAAACTTGACTTACAAGTGATTTCAAACGTTGCATACAGAAACACCTGCTGGAAACAGAGACTCTGTTATGCTCGAGTCATCTAGTGCTTTGTGAATAGACACTGCGGTTATACACGCTGTAGCGGTCGCCAGCGAACACAATCCACTTGTCGCACCACAATAAGCTCTGTTTGGAATATATTAGCCATGCCATAAACCGTAGAAACAAGGTGTTGGTTCGTGCGATATCGTCAGCATTGTAGGGCTGCCAGCTTGTCTGTCCTGTGTTAATGAATACATCTAACTCGCAAACTGCATACAATTGCTAGATTGTGCATTTGAGATATAACTAGTCAGATATATCAGTAATCGGTAATAAAACATGATATTTTTAATACCTTCTAATGAAAACAAATTTGCGAAAACTATATTTGTGGCACATTTTTTTAGTGCAGTGACATCTTCTTGTGACATTCTAGTACCTTAAGTATTTCAGTAAAAAAAACTTCGCAAACAATCTAACAATTCAAAATTCACAATTGTAATGTCAGTCCATTTCAGGCATTATGCAGTAGACCTACTGCTGAAGTTGACACTAGAAGAATAGAGGCATGTGCTGGAATTGTACATCAACAAAACCAGCAGCCCAACTACAAGCAAATGCTTGCTCTGAGACTACATCATGTACTGCTTCAAAGTGATACAATTCTTTGTGGGTAATGCTACCATATATGGGACGGAGCTTACTCTCAGAACTTATCTTCCCATAAGACTGTCGAATTTTTCAGTCACTCATGTACAAAATACGTAATAACTAAATCACATTGGAAATTAAAGATTAGGCTACAATACAAATTTACCAGTCCTGGTGAAGATTCAACATTACCAACCATGTACTACTTTGATGGGCCTATTCAATATTTAGCATATCGGACCATATTTACTCAGATAATTTATGAGTGAGCTCTAGGGACAGTTTTACTAAATGTACATTTGTTTAAACAAATTTGTAAGTCTTTTGAGAATACATGCTTCAAAATTTATTTTAGACCCCATCAAGTTCACAAATATTTCCTTGCATAGAGTATACTTTGTGCACCAATATTTCCCTAATTTTACTAGAATCCAGGCATGGATTTAGTGTGATCACATAACATATATAGTTTCCATCAACTTTGACCTCTCACATCTTCACTCCATCATCCAAGCAGTAATTAATTGAGTCTAATCTACACCGGTGGTGACCTTAATCTACTGACCTAAGTGGGTTGAGATACCCCAAGGATGACCCTATTTTTGCTGATTATCACCCTAACTGGGAATGGGTAATTATCACCACAGCAGAAGATTCTGATAAGTGTAAGATTAAGGAGACATTTCTCTTACCCATTACTGGTGGTATATCGCCCTCTATGGTACTTCAGTCATAGGTTAATGGAACAGCACCTGTTATCATGATTCCAGTGGTTAAACTCCATGTTGCCTTGTAAAAGGAATGTCACTTTAATTATTCATTGGAAATATTTATACATCAGCCCTATTGACGTTTCTTGTCACAGCAACCATCAAGTTTTTTCTATTTTATGGCAGTATGGTATTTAAAACAACATGGGCTATTTTTAGTTGTATCCAAGTGTAATGCGCTTAGCATATTTAACATTTGTTGTTGTTACTACAATCACGTCTTCACATTATCATCTATGAATGTGACATTTAAAACTAGGTGGGTCTCGATCTCTACATTTCATTTGAAATGTGTTTGGCTGCTTAAAAAATCCTAGAAACTGCATAGCAACTGCTGATAACTGCCTTTTAATTAATTAAGTTATCCATCTATTGTCATGTTTCTGAAACATGTTTTATATTTAGGGAGGGTACTGTCAATTATATTTACAACTACGTCACCTCAATCAATCCTCATACCAGGACATAGTTTGAGGTGACCAATTTAGCAATCTCTAGATGGGTGGAGAGAAATTTAAAGAACAAAATGACAGGAAGATTTTCTTATAAGACTGCGCAAAACCTTTCAGTAATGCTACATACAACTTCTACTCCGAGGTGGTCTCAGCCAGAAGGTCTTGGCCTGATTGTTACACTTAGCCCTGACATGCTTGTACCTGGCTATCTGGCCGTGTCAAGATGGTCCAGTGTCCGCAGCCTTCATGGCCGTAACCTACTCGGCTATCTAAACGGCCACGGATACAACTAAGTGTAACCCCCTTTGTGCACTGGCAAGATAATCTTTATCAAGCATGAGAGGTTAAATTCTTAGAAGGCTGTACGCTCAAAATGGCATCGGGTCACATATGATGAAGAACCATCCAACAATTGCCTGAAGAACTCTATGAAATATTTGTTCTTTTATGTCCACCTGTTTAGGCAATTCTATTGTTACTTGTCTATGTTAGAATCCATTTGTGAAAAATCAAACCTATCCAGTATCCACCTCATGATGTGACACATAATGATGTGACACATAATGATGTGACACATAGTGATGTGACACAGTGATGTGACACATAATGACGTGGCACATAATGACGTGGCACATAATGACGTGGCACATAATGACGTGGCACATAATGATGTCACACATTATGATGTCACACATAATGACGTCACACATAGTCGGTAGGTGGCACTGAATATACATCGTTTAAAAAACCCGGTATGTGAAGTTGTAAACCTTGTTGTATAATGAAGAGTACATGTATATAGCATTCCAGACAACACTTTAATATTACAAAGATTTTTTATTCGTTCCCAGTGACGTTCTATATAAATTAATTACTACATCTGTCTCGCTTTTTAATCTTCACTTTATAGTTTTGCAACCTTCGTAAAGTTCATCCATTTTCAATACCCAAAAAATTGCCATAATCTATAATATTTCACAAGGAACAATATGTATAGTGGAATCTCGCTTTACAGTCACCTCAGTAATGCAGCCACCTCGCAATTAAGGTCACCCTGGGATAAACCCAAATTATTTCTGTAACACCAAAGAACAGGAAAAATAACCTCGCAAATAAGGTAACTGGCCATTTAGGTCACTTTTGTCCAGTCCCGAGGGTGACCTTATTAGTGCGGTTCCACCGCACCATCGATAGATTAAAAGCTTCTCAACCCTTCGCATACAATTATGTAAGTATATCCTTTTCATGACCTTGAGAATAATTGCTTCTCTGTCATGTACATACTTTACCCCGACCCTTGTCTATCCCACAAACCTGTCAGTGGTGCATGTGGTATCATCACGGCCAGTGGTGCATGTGGTATCATCAAGGCCAGTGGTGCATGTGGTATCATCAAGGCCAGTGGTGCATGTGGTATCATCACGGCCAGTGGTGCATGTGGTATCATCACGGCCAGTGGTGCATGTGGTATCATCAAGGCCAGTGGTGCATGTGGTATCATCAAGGCCAGTGGTGCATGTGGTATCATCAAGGCCAGTGGTGCATGTGGTATCATCAAGGCCAGTGGTGCATGTGGTATCATCAAGGCCAGTGGTGCATGTGGTATCATCAAGGCCAGTGGTGCATGTGGTATCATCAAGGCCAGTGGTGCATGTGGTATCATCAAGGCCAGTGGTGCATGTGGTATCATCAAGGCCAGTGGTGCATGTGGTATCATCAAGGCCATGATAGTCTTGTCAAGTAATTGACATTTACACAAGAACTGATTCTTGGAAAAGAACACACAGCTTGGACCTTGCTGGAAGGGTACCTGACATTAGGAAAATCCGCTTATAATAAAAATATAAAATCCCCATTCTGGCTGTACCGTTTGATATGGCCATGAACATTTGAGGAACATCAGATACATGGAACAGTTTGACACAAAATACATCAGAGTGAATTCTTGCCTTAGGAGTCCCATTCCTCCTTCCGGGCACCGTACTGTGGCATTATGGATAAATAATTCCCTTACCTAATTCACAGCATCAACATGCTACAAGAACACAAAGATCGCCAACCTCTCTTTTCTGCAGTTGATCCATTGTGCAATTGAGTTATTCTGATAAACAAATAATGTTTTTATGACAAACGCCAACGTAACATTTCTGCATTATCTCCAGCTATATAGAGAATGTTTTTCCACAAGTCTGTTTTACATCCAGAGTGTTTCTGGATATCAAATGAACATTTGTTTTCATTGCATGTTATAAATATTTTAGTAGACCGATGCCTTGGGGGTTACCCGAAGATGAAAACAACTTGTGTTCAGTGCGTAATATAACTGCTCCTGGGAAAATACAGTCCAGGGTTTTCGACTGAGAACCCTCTTTCCTCAGATATATGGTGAGAAAGGGTTACCAGAATTATTTTACTGTTTGTGGTGATCCATAGTTTTATTTGCTGCCAGACACTGTAAGCATAGTGAACAAAATTAATGTCCTCGTTGCCAGCAAATGTCCATAAGTTCCCTCGCAGTAGTTGTTGTAACAATAAAATGGCCATTTTATCTGCGGCTACAAAAACAATAATGGTTTTGTCTGCCCCGTTGTAGAATAACAATAAGAGTATTAATTAATAATGAATGCAGGGCACCGTGTGATGGATTTCCTACTCAGTCATAAAGCACACATAAGGAGTCATCTATAAAGTGTGTCGTGCTTTGGGGGGTGGTGGGGGTATATTGGCAAGCATGATGATGCATTACATGGTAGTCTGGGTAAGTGTTACATAATGATCTCCTAAATGTTGGTTCATTGAGATATCAATATTGGACACAGCATTAATTGTTAAAGAGGCAAACCGATTGTTTTTGTCACAAAATCAGTTTATGCAGTATTTCAACTATAGGGTCTATATCTATTATAACATAATGACTGTCCAAATTTCTTTTATTGAACTATTTCTTTACACACAAGTAGTTTATTAAAACATATATATGTATAAAAGCATACAACTGGTCATTTAAATGTTGTGAAAATAGCATGTTTAACTGTTCGTACATCCGTTGTGTAAAATAATATTCATTATACCATGCAGTGTTTCCCCTGGGTGAAATGATGGGCGAGGTGGTATGGAGGGGTACGCAAGCTCCACAGGTGCGAAGCTTGCTAGGGGGGTCCGGGGGCATGCTCCCCCATAGATTTTTTAAAAACTAGTTTTAAAATGGTGCATTCTGAGGTATGTTTTAAACTTTACTCTTGAATAAAGAGGGGAAGATATAAAACAAGACACTACTTGTAAATGTAGTAATCATGATTGATAAAAGCCAGTAATCATGATTGTTTCATCATGTTGAGGTGTGGTTTCCATTTTACCACTGCTACTCAGTAGAGGTGTGGTTTCCACTTGACCACTGGTACTTGGTTATGGTTATGTTTTCTTCACTAACCCTAGGCCTTGTTACCTTGCTGACAGAGTCAATAAAAAAGTAAACGGTAAGTTCTTATATAGCTTTACACTTTACTCCCTGGCAGACCTGTTCAGTCAAACATCATCTCGACTTCTCTGGGAAGCATCCAGTGGTATCATCTGAAGACTCTTTCATTATCACCTTTAAATTATTTTAATATCATAATATTATGGTAAATTGGTGGTTTACGTTCAAAAGATTATATTTTATTTGTTTGCTAGAATGCTATACAATTAATTAAACAGTATTTCTGGAATGCCACAAGTGTTTCTATTAATCGCAAGAATGTTTCTCAAATTGTGGCCTTTTTATAAAACAGTATAAGTTGTTTAGTACATCCAATTGTTGTGCAAACATATCATTGACTAACCCAAGTTATTGATAACCCATTAGTATACACGGTTTTGAGTAGTAGGCATTTTGTGTGAACTTCTGTGGTCTATATTCGTAAGTATTTCACTCAAATCAACTTTCCCAAAAGTTTGTTTGCATAACTTTGGCATAAATAGTGCCCCTGTTTGTATCAACATACGCTGCTATATATATATATCTTTTTACGCGCGCTTTGCGGTAGCGCATGGCCGCAGTCTCAGAGGCATAGACTAGCGCAAACCGGATCGCTATTTGAGCTTCAACACAATCCGGATTCGATACAAATGCCGACTAGTGAATAGGATTAGGATGCACGGTTTTTATTTGGGCTTCAGAAGAGTCCTGATTCGATACAAGTGTCGACAAGTGACGTAGTGCCATCTGCCTGCAAGGTTTTCACTCCCACCACCGGCATAAACCAAAACGCAAGTTACCGTTTGGGCGCCATTTTACATGAATGTCTAGATTTCTAGTACGTCGAAACTCCGCAGGGTGTCACCATTGGAGACACCAGGGATCCCACAGGAACATTCAGTGATTGGACAACTGACAAGTGATATCTTTCACGTTGTCCAATGGCAATGACGGCTAAATGATGTTGCTACAAATCTGCGATTTTGCAGGAATATAAGTGACTTTGTGGTGTCATTATGCGCCGCTCGCTGACGCTGAATATACCGTGAAAGAACGAAAAAAAATGGGCGTATGAAATAGCAACGAGGCGGAAATTTCGGCATATTATGGACGAGGCGGCATAGAAAAACGATGAGGCGGCCTGCCTCGCTTGTTATATACCAGGGGAAACACTGCCATGTATCTGTTTTATCCTTGTTCTATGGTAATGGTTAATCATGCAATGAGTGTATTCAAAGCATATGCACTGCTCATGGCTGGTTCACTGACATCAAAAGACGACCGAGCTGCTTTTAATTAATTGGATTATGTTCATTCACAAAAAGTGCACACCACAATTATCTACAGAAGCAAACCCTCAAGATTTGGGTTTACCTGCGGGCAATGATTATGTAAACAGGTCACTGGCATCACTGGATTACAAATTTAATTGCAGTAGAAACTCAATAGTAAAATCACCCTTGGGACTGGGCTAAAACGGCCTGAATAGCCAGGTGACCTTAATTACACGGACTAATTTGTTATGCTTTACTGTTGCAGAAATAATCTGGATATGTCATGGGTGACCTTAATTGTGAGATGGCTGTATTACTGAGGTGATAGTAAAGTTAGGCTCAGTTGTACAAAAAAATTTGCAAACATGATTCCTATGATGTTAAACTTGTCATCCGGTATGACTGGTGCCTGCCACTTTGCAACCTGCATATGCACCCACCCAAAGATAGAAAATGATAATAAATTTCCAGAAAGATATTTCTGTACCTCCATGTCATCCATCCTCTTATAGCATCATACCCTCACACGGATCGATACTAAATACCGATTTCTTTATTTCCCAAGCTTGCCAAGAATACCGCCAATTATTCAACAACGTAAATGAGGCAGAAACCTCCTTATGACTTGCAATCACCTATAAACTTCACACCGGCATCCACGCACTGAATGAAAACCACTACAACAAGTAGTGTCAAGGAAATAGCCCCGGATCGTTTGAGGGTCACAGAAACGTGCCACTGATCCGTAATTGCCTATCCATAGTCCTAGAACACAGATAATCTAATCAGGAAAACGAGAATGGCCCCGAGCCACAGGAGCATGTCAAGCGATGGATCAGAATGGATTAGTGTCGACATCATAGAAAAACAGACGTGTCTGTGCAGTGATGAGCTACGTAATATCGGGGGTTGTGTCTCCAAGATGGGTCTGCTAATAGCATGTGGGCATGGCTGATTAGCGGCAGGTTTATGTAGCCAGACAAACTAGCGATGACTATGACGTCAACATTGCCTTAACTACGTAAGACGGTAAGATCGAATCATTTTACACGTCACAAACGGTGAACATTCTTTGAGCATAGCTACGCGGAAGATGTTGTTGTGGCAGATGGCATAATCACAGATGGATGAAAGAATGTTGGTGCGACTAAGATAGATCTTTGGCGTGGGAGTATAAAGCACATGTATGATGGGAATTTCAACCTAGTGCAATAGTGCTCACCAGTCGTGGGCATTCACTCGCTCTTAATGTATGAACTTTTTTAGTTTTGTATCACTTGAATTACTGTTGGATATACCAAAATGTAGTGGACTGGGCAAAAGTGACCTGAATAACGAGGTGACCTTATTAGCAGGAGCGATTTCCTATATTTTCCTGTTACAAAGATAATTTTGGACTGTCCCAGGGTGTCCGTAATTGCGAGGTGGCTGCATTACCAAGGTGACCATAAAGCGTGGTTCTGATTAAAAACTGACTAGTACATGTCACCAAAACTCCCAACTGTAGGCTCACCAAAAAAATGAACTGCACCCCCTTGCAACACTATTCAGTCACAATGATTGTGATTACGTTTTTCTGTTTTTTCCTCTTTTTCTGACATTATTTTATAATTTACAATTCAAATTCATTACACAGTGGTTCTCGCATTAAACATTCAGAGTTATCTAGAGAATCTCCCCGTTGCACTAACTACATATGACGAGTTGAACTTTATATGTACATCTGCGTTTGCAACTAAATACATTATATTTGTACTGTAACATAGTACAATCTTGTCTTCATCTGAAGACTTATTCTTTAGCCAGTCTTTCCACTCTTGGCTCTCCAACATATTCATCCTCCTTTGACAACTTTACTATGGCATACAGATTTAGAAATTGCCTATTCCTTTCATTATGACATGCAATAGACATTTCTTATTAATACTTTGACAGTTTGGTTTTACATATATAAGAATGCCATAAATATTTCCACAGCCTTAAGCCTCCTGACTGTAGGGGAGGGTGGCCCAAATGTCAATAAATGTTAGAATGGAATCAAATGACGTCACTCGCAAAGCAGTTATACCATGCATAAGTAAAACTGAAAAATCTTTAGCTTTATATGCACCAAGTAGAGCATTAAGTCATCAAACTCTTGCATGTCCAACCAAACGACACACTTACACAGAAGAATCTTGTGGGTGGGGGGGATTTGTAAGCACTGATGAACTGTTTTGTGGTATATATTTTTTTGCATGCAAACCTCAGATTCACATCTGCTTACGTTCAACTGGCGGGACCGTCGCTCGAACGTCTTCAATCATCCGCATGTGCTGTGGACAGTCGGAAATCACCCAGTTGGGATTCTCACTGAGCCGAGAAAATGCCGATTCTGTCACCGCAGACTCCAATCGTGTCCGGGCCACTGTCTCGTCTTGGGCAATTCCAAAATGCCACCTGATCCTCCATGGAACGTTTGTGTTGTGATGCCAGATTTGGATGCTCCACAGGAAGAACATATACGCGCTGAAATTATGTGCCGAAGGCAATTCTGAAGAGGACGCAAGACCATGGAGGGCTCGGCCGGTGGCCGGCGGCCAGCGGCCGGCAGTGTTTCAATTCCTTCGACACCACAGTGGTGGTAATTGTGTTAGCTTGTCAACTCTGTTCTCACACCGCATATAGAATGAAGCCATTCTGTCATTGATCCGCTCATACAAACCACATCTGCTCGCATTCAACGCACATTTCACACATAGCTGAGAGGTGACATGGACATTTTGGGGACAGCCAAGAGGAGACATGGACATCTTGGGGACAGCCAAGAAGTGACTTGGACATTTTGGCAATAGCCGAGAAGTGACATGGAAATTTTTGGGACAGCCGAGAGGTGACATGGACATTTTGGGGACAGCCAAGAGGAGACATAGACATTTTGGCAATAGCCGAGAGGTGACATGGACATTTTAGGGATCACTGAGATGTGACATGGACATTTTTGTGGTAGCCGAGAGGTGACAAGGACATTTTAGGGACAGCCAAGAGGAGACATGGACATCTTGGGGACAGCCAAGAAGTGACTTGGACATTTTGGCAATAGCCGAGAAGTGACATGGACATTTTGGGGACAGCCAAGAGGAGACATGGACATCTTGGAGACAGCCAAGAAGTGACATGGACATTTTGGCAATAGCCGAGAAGTGACATGGACATTTTAGAGATCGCTGAGATGTGACATGGACATTTTTGTGGTAGCCGAGAGGTGACAAGGACATTTTAGGGATAGCTGAGATGTGATATGGACATTTTGGTGATAGCCGAGAGGTGACATGGACATCTTGGGGATAGCCAAGAAGTGACTTGGACATTTTGAGGGTAGCCATGAGATGCCATGGACATTTTAACATTGCCAAGAGGTGAACATTTTTGTAGTTAAATAATTCAAAAGAAAACATCATTAATTTATCTATCATATGTCACTGACCGATTGATTGGAAATGCAGTAATCAATCTAACAAGTTATGAGATACTTGTTGTACATAGCCTATATATGCCACCGCTTATATTTATGCCGATGTACATTCTATGGACACGTACTCCCAACTTGGAAAGTATAGATAACGTAGTATATTTTACATTGATCACATTTTGTCGTTACTGTGCATATACCAGTAGTTATGAATTCAGATTGAAGAGCTACACATCATATAACCCTAACTACAATCCCTTGTAATCAGTTAATTTTCCTCATGCACACATGCATACCCATACAGCATTTTGCAGCATGCAACAGGTTGGACACACTTCGTTAATCCCTGCACGTAAGGAGACCACGAGTGGCCTCCCTGCAGAGATTAGCGAGCCCCCTCACGGTCCAGTCCTCTTTACTTCCATGCAGATATAAAGCATCACCAATCTGCTGGCAATGTGAAGCCACTGATCAAGATAACGATGTTGCACGTAGACGTATGTGCCGACTGCATCCATATGTCTCGGCTGTACAATACAAACCTGTATTGATCGGCATGGACTGGCCCACCACTCTGTTTCAGCGACTTTTTAAAAAAAATGCCAGCTGTCTATGTGCCGTGCCGTGCCGTGCCAACATGCAGCATGTTTCCATGCATGTTGGAATTCCATTACAGTGCTGTTTAATAAAATATCACCCAGCTGCTTGGCTAATTTCTTATTTCTTAATGGCATACCCTCGGTGGATGTCGTAGCAATGTGAGCTAATGCAGAATGCTAACATGCAGACGGAGACGGGATTTGGTTTTTCAGAATTTTGCACAGACAATATACACCGGGTATATATGTCACTGTTTTGCACAAATAAAATGTGGAAATGGAAAACTGCATTTCTGTCACTGTCAGTGCAATGATTCAGGTTTCACATTCTTTGCCCATCTGCATAAATCCACCCATTATCAACTAACAGTTACAACAACCATACATCATACAAGTGCAACCTTTTTACCATACTAATGCTACATGGAATAGGACTGAATCCTTAGAAATAGTCACAATAATAGCTGTATTACCAACTGTCGCCTATACAATTATTGAACACATAATTCAGATGTTATAGTCTTTCTTCTACTTCTCACTTTATCTACCAGTGATTGCAAATAAGTTATATTAATTTTTAAATATATATTATTAACTGGCTGCAATGTAAATAGTTTAGATGTCTCATTGATTAACGAAAAATACAAAGATTGCTATCAAAAGCACTAAACTCAAGACAGTACGCCATTTGGAAGGAGAGAGAAGAAGTAGACAGGGAGGGATGAAGGGAGAGAAGGATAATATTAATATGTATATACCCAGTAATATATATGCGAGAGTGACCCCGACTGATACGGTGTCAATGGTAAATATCGTGTCATGAGATAGTTAGCACTGGTGGTTGGTGATACGTCTACGACTTGTAGGTAGTGGTTAGCAATACCATTGGGGCCGGCATGCTTGCTGGGAACATGTTTTGATGTATTTATGTTGTAGTTTATGAGGTATGTAAACGAATAAAGCTAAATGTCATTAAGTTGGCCTATTTCAATCTACACTTGTCTTGCATTGTTGCTTTGCACAGGAGGATGTATGTGTCAGGGGCGCATACATATATATATATATATATATATATATATACGGGTGAGAGATAGGATAGAGGAGATTGACAGAGCTTCAGAGAAAAAAGGGAGATGAACACAGAACCTATAGTTACCGGGTCACCATTTGACCCACTTCATAAAGCGTGTTATCAAATCTTGCGAGATCTAGCCACTGATCTCTGTGTACGACTAACGAAAATTGAGCATGACTTCCCTAGGCAATTACGTCACGTGCGTCAACATTGTTTTTCATTTGTTATAACTACTAGCACGATAAATGCTGTTACCAAACTTTTTGTGCAACGCTGTGTTTTCGTATGGA
The DNA here is from genome assembly GCA_963995525.1 of Escarpia spicata. Lineage (NCBI taxonomy): Eukaryota > Metazoa > Annelida > Polychaeta > Sabellida > Siboglinidae > Escarpia > Escarpia spicata. The sequence continues at coordinate 57,747,997 of OZ023211.1, read as the reverse complement.
AACTGTAAATATTTCATTAAAACCAACTTTTCTGACAATTTATTTGCAAAACTTTAGACAAATAAGTGATAAGGATTTACAAGGTGGACATCTTTTACAAAAGGTTCTTCAGATTGTTATGAAAATGGCATGTTTATATTATTGACACGATCAGCGACAAGACCTATAATAAATTATAATACTGATCCCTGTGGTAACCCATTCAGAACTGATTTTCAGTTTTAAATTTCCCCTTCTACTATTACGCTGTGTCTTCCGACTGTCTGCTTTTTTGTATACAGTTGAATACATCTATTCACTGGGCTACCTTTTAAGGTAAGTAAGTATTTGAAGTGGCACTTTATCAAAAGAATTCTGAAAATCTAAGCAGTTGACGTACACTGGTGACCGACCATCTATACATTTAGTTGTTTCTTCCAAAAAACATAAGAGATTGGTCAGACATGACCTAGCTTTTAGAAACCCATGTTAACATTGATCAATTTACCCTATACAAAGAAATCTATCATACAGTCATTTCTCCTTACATATCAGTCCATGTGGCTTCCTTGATGCAAACCAACCACCTGACTCTATGGACTGACGGACCGTGTTCTGTTACTCAACAAGTCCTCTAGAAAGTTCACACGTATATATATGTTGTGACATTGGTTGGCATGACAAATGTTGTAAGATCTACAAAATATCAAACTCACTGACAAGTCACAACACTACAAACAGGTCTCACAACACTACAAACAGGTCTCACAACACTACAAACAGGTCTCACAACACTACAAACAGGTCTCACAACACTACAAACAGGTCTCACAACACTACAAACAGGTCTCACAACACTACAAACAGGTCTCACAACACTACAAACAGGTCTCACAACACTACAAACAGGTCTCACAACACTACAAACAGGTCTCACAACACTCAAGTACAAGAGCAATATAGGAAATCAGTCCTGATAATACAGTCACCTCGTTATTCAGGTCACTTTTGCCCTATCCCGAGGGTGACCTTAATAGGGAGGTTCCACTGAACAGACGTAGATCAACAACCAAATATCAATTCAAAAGACCACAGCAAATGAAATCGTGCGTGTCAGACCAAATGACACTGTGAGTGTGAGCGTGTCTGCCAAATACATTCTGCGTATCGACCGACACAACATACAGCCGTGGCCAGCAGCATTTGCATTGGAAGTGTGACAGCCAACCACATCGCAGACCACAGCAGCGTGTTTTACTACACAATGTATTCCAGTCGAACCTTATGTCCACCTCTGTAATACAGCCATCTCATAATTAAGGACAGTCTAACATTATTTCTATAACAGTAAAGCATAGGAAATTAGTCCTGTTAATAGGGTCACCTCACTATTTAGATCATTTCTGCTCAGACCCAAAGGTGACCTTAATAGTGAGGTGAAGCGAAGTGGCAAAGAAAAAAGTACTTATATATAGTGCAGTACGAGTCTTTGTTCAACCTGCTTTACACTTCACTCTCAGACAGAACTCAATTTCTCTGGGAACCACTCACTCGCTTACACCGTATAGCCATCACTGTCTAGAGACAGGTACATATGCAGCTGTAGGGGCCGATGACAGGAAGAAGATTTTTAACCCTGGTGCTCTTGTAGTCTGACGTTCTAAACACTGCTGCTGAGCTCACACAATGGACTTAGTGATTTGACCACATGTCACCTCGTGGTATTGTTTGTTGTCCTCATCATTTCACTGACCCTCCACAAGATATCGTGACTGTAAACTGTTGATTCACAATGGTATGCTGTGAAGCCAACACGGATACATAAGAAAATAAGTTGGTCAAAAACCTCCCAGAGAGATTATTTTTTATTATAGGCTGTATGTCTGTTTACGATTGTCAATTATATTTGCAATGAAACATTAACTTACAAACTTTCTTCTGATATGTTTATCCTGTGCATATGTTTCTCTACTGTGCATCAATAACAAATAATAGTTACAGTAAATGTTTTCAGTATTTCTCCTATCGATGAAAGTATGGTGCAAATAAAAAGTGGACTGGTTTTTGCATATGTATCTTGCATAAAAGATGATGTAATGCTTTTAAAGAGAGTGGACACATGTTCAGTCACAATCCCAGTGGATGAAATACTGTTTATAATGTGTCAGTAAAGGCATTACTTGATGAAGACAATTGATTCATTGCTACATCCAATAGCATGTAATATAAGTTGGCTCACTGTTAGTATTGCATAGTATGGGTGTTGTAGATTAATTATTCATAAATACCACTGCAAATTAATTTACTTTTCATGGATGGACACAAGAAAGGTAAACTCGAAACAAATTATCTTCAACCAATTGGCCATCAATATTTAGAATCCATACCCGGGTCCTCTTATTAGAGATTGCGACATGGCAACTGCCATTCTACTTCATACAGTAACATGTATGTACACATTGACAATATATTTGAATGTCTCACTGTGGAATTGGACACGAAAAAACAAAAAAATATAATTGTGAGTTGTGTAGACAGAACCCCGGGTTCAGACATAAACCTATTTTGCGAGAGTATGGAGCAGTTGTTTACTGATATCGAGCCAGTAAATCTATTTTTGTATGTGGTGATTTCAATATCGATCTCCTAAAACAAGATACACACAACTGGACAGTTTTTTTGATTGTATGTATGGTTTAGGTTTGTTTCCATTAATGGATGGACTGAGTCGAATTACAACAAACTTGTGTACTCTGATACAAGATTTAACAAGATTGCCATCCAGAAAATTAACTCTAGATGGCAGGTGGACAAGGAAGCCTTTTGGCTTATCGAGAGTCCAATCATTTGTATCTACGTGTATCCCACCCTTTTAAGGTATATGTCAATTTTATTTTTAAACATATTCACACTACTAGCACTAACACAATCAGGAGACAATCTGTTCCATTCAGTTACAGTCCTTTGTGAGAATGAGAACTTTCTTATATCTAATCTACACTGCTCCTTTACTAATGTAACTTCATGTCCTCTGGTCCTTCTATCTTTCTTAACTGAGAAAAAAAAATTTCTATCAATATTTTCGTAACCATTCAATATTTTAAACACTTCTATCTGATCTCCTCTCAATCTCCTGGTCTCTAGTGTTGTTAAGCCACATTTTTTTAGGCGTATTTCGTAACTAAGATCCCTCAGTTTAGGTATCATTTTAGTTACTCTCCTCTGTACTCTTTCTAGCATATCTATGTCCTTCCTGCGATATTCTAAATGAGGCCTAACTATTGTTTTGTACAGTGGTATTATTAGCTCTTTTTCCTTATACGTTAAGTTTTGCCTAATTAATCCAAGGATTTGATTTCCCTTTGAAGCAGCAATAACGCACTGCTCTGAAACCTTCATATCAGCACTAATGGTTAACCCTAAGTCCTTTTCCTTAACAGTAGTACTTAGTACAGAACCTCCCATTGTATATTGTACATCTTCGTTCCCATGTCCTGTGTGGAGGCATTTACATTTCCCAAAATTGAACAACATTTGTCATTTTTCAGACCATTTGATCAACCTGTCAAGATGATCTTGTAAATGTTGTCTATCTCCATCACTTTTAATCCTTCTAAGCAATTTTGTATCATCTGCAAATTTCAAAACCTTACTTGTTATATCGTCATCCAAATCGTTGATATATATTAAGAATAATATAGGTCCCAGTACTGATCCCTGTGGTACCCCAATCAAAACTGATTTCCAGTTTGAAGCCTCCCCATCAACTACTACCCGTTGTCTTCTGTCAAGACATTACTAATCAAATGAATTACTCAGTTAGAACTGGGTTATTAACTAAAACAATGAAATGTACCGAAATATATCTTAAGAGTACTCGGCAATTCATTCAATAATCAATGTGTATGCATACGATGGAGAAATACCTATCGGACTTCTTCTCGGTAGGCCTGGTGTTAAGCAAGGTGGGAAGTTATCCCCTTTATTTTTTAATATATATATGGATAATCTGAGTATACAACTGCACAAAAAACAAATCGGTTGTAGTCTTGGTAACATGGTTGTTAATCACCTTATATACGCCTATGATCTACTTCTGATTGCACCTTCTGCTAAAGGACTACAAACACTACTAGACATGTGTTACTCATACGGATGTGAGCATGACGTGCAATACAATGCGGGTAAATCCCTGGTCATGTACTTTGAATCTAAAAAGTTAAATCTTTCTAAAGAAATTACATTAGGAGGAAAGAAGTTAAAATTTGCCACCTATTGTAAATATCTTGGACATGTTATTTTTAATAACTTGTCTGATGAGTCTGACATGCAAGCCAAAGTGAGACTTTTGTATGCCAAGAGTAATATGTTACGTCAAAAATTCCACTTTTGTTCACTGCTGTAAAAAATAAGCTATTTACTGCATATTTTGGTAATATCTATATGTGTGCGTTATGGGTGAACTTTAAAAAAGGAAATTTTCAGCAATTCATTGTTGCATATAACAACTCTTTCAGGATATTGAACAATTTGCCCATGAGATGTATTGCTAACCACATGTTTGTTACAGCTAATGTCAGCTCGGGTAAATGTGTAATCAGAAAGGCTCTTTTATCCTAATGAATAGGATTGACTTGTCTTTGAATCCCATTATTTATAGCATTAAAACTAGCGACATGTATTGTACTTCGAAACTGCGGCACCAGTGGGTCCAGGATTTATATAATTGTTAAACATGTTGTTCTTATCTATGAATTTTTATATTTATTTACATACTTTTATTGATGTATTTGTATATATGGACATGATGATTGTCTGAAATAAATACATTACCATTAATCAATGACCTCAGTGATCATTTGCTGATATTTTATACAGATACATAAATGTTACACTTTTAAACATGTAAGACTTGTAAAAGATGATAATGTATGCTCGTTTAGTGAAAGTATGAGGCAAGAAAAGTGGGATGATGTGCTAGAAGCTGACGATGCAAACTTGGCGTATACAAATTTTAGATATAAATAGATTTAGTGCATTGTATAATCATCTCTACCCTGTTAAGAAGGTTAGGGATAAAGCAAACATATAGAAAAAAAACCTGGTTTACAAATGGCTTTAAAAACGCATGTCATATAAAGAATGTACTATGTAGAACATTTCTCAGGGATAGAACTGAAACTGCGGAGTCTCGATATAAAACGTATAAAAATAAATTAACTACTATCTTAAGATTGGCCGATAAAGCATACTACAGTAATCAGTTGGCAGAAAAAAGGTAACACTAAAGAAACACGGGCGATATTGAATGATGTATTATGCAAACAACACCAGTCGGTAAACTTTCAAACACATCTGGTATGTGGCAATAGAGACATTTTTTACCAACAAAACAGAAATGGCAAATTTATTTAATGTTTTTTATTACAAATGTTGGTCCTAACTTAGCAAAGGATATCAACAATAAGGATGAACGTAATTCTGTGTATGATTGTTTAGGAGGTAGTATTGACCAAAGTTTATTCCTCAAACTTGTCGATGACGAGGAACTTTTAACTACATGTACAATGAAAGTGTGTACCAAAAAGACATCTTCAGACTTTGAAGGCATAAGTATGGACATTGTCGCGACTCACAAAGGTCATTCATGTAATAAGCAAACCTCTCACTCATATATGTAATAATTCATTTAGAAATGGTGTATTCCCAACACGTATGAAAACTTTCAAATTTATACGCATCTTTAGAAGTGGCATGAAAACTGACGTTACAAATTATAGGCCAATTTCTCTATTGCCGCAATTTTCACAAATCCTGGAAAAACTGTTCCTTGCCAGAACAGACAGCTTTTTAAATGCAAATAACATATTAAGTTCAAATCAGTATGGGTTCCGTGCTAATATATCCACGTCACATGCTGTATTGGAATTGTTTGAGGAAATCACAAATGCTAATGACACTAAAAAGCATGCTGTCTGTGTATTTATTGATCTGAAAAAGGCGTTCGATACAGTAGACCATGAAATACTTACAAAAAAATTATTATTATGGGATGCATGGAATTGTGAATGATTGGATTAAAAGCTACCTTTCAAACAGGAAGCAATTTGTATATATTGACGTGTGTGTATCTGAGCTGTTAGATATCCCATGTGGAGTTCCGCAAGGGTCTATTTTAGGTCCACATTTATTTGTCCTTTACGTTAATGACATCTGTAACATATCAACGTTAGTAAAATTCATACTTTTTGTTGACGATATGAATATATTTTGTATCGGTAACAATCTGACAGAACTACGTGACATGTTAAATAGAGAACTTGCCAAATTGTGCAAATGGTTTGCTGCAAACAAATTATCACTCAATTTGTCAAAAAACGACATTAATCTGTGTGTAAATAACGTTCGAATAACCAGAGAAAGCATCACCAGCAGTAGAAGCATAAAGGCGTTTAAAAAAACTATAAGTACCATCTTCTATCTATGTACTAGATCTAAGAAAAACATCAAAATAATTCTAACAAGACATTACATAGTCTAAGGGCTGTATATTGCATTATTTGTGAAATTGAAATATGTTGTAATATGTTGTAATAGTACAATAAGTAGCCATAGTGGTTGGGGTGAACCAAACATAAGTATTACACTTCTGTTCACTCCCATTCTACCCTAATGAGTAATGGGGGAGAATCAAGTATTACACTTCTGTTCACTCCCTTTCCACCAACATTTATGAGTATTTTCTGTCCATATGTTGAAAATGTTGTATTTTGGAATAACGGGATGTGCAATTGTTTTATGTTGTTGTTGGAAATAAATTACTTACATTCATTTATGCTAATACACATGCACGCACACACACACAATACATAAAAATTATATATGCACACACACAAATACAATACATACATGCGCACACATCCACATACCCGTGCTTACCAACACACGTGCACACGCATATATATATACATATATATGTACATGCACGCACCCACATACAGATCACACGTGTATACACGCCAACTCACACGCACACTCATACATATACCTACACACACACACGCACGCATGCACACACACACGCACACACATGCAGACACACACGCAGACACACACATGCACAGACACACACACACCCACACATATGCGTGCACATAATATACACACAAGCCCACACTGTCGCATACACACACTCGCACACGCTCACACTTAAACACAAAAGTAATCAAAGTTTTTTCTATGGCATGCAAAACTGACACAATGACAGCTAGTTTCTCACTGGCATTACGTCAAGTATGTTTGGCACACACACTAATTAAATAATCAGGCCACTATGCTGCATGCATTCAATTTAATAAAACATAACCATAACTACGCTGCTTCTGTACGTCTTTGCCACTACAACAGCCATATGCCCCTTCATTACACACATACCAAACGACCATCACCATAAACGTCAAAATAAGACAAGTAATTACATCGTACCTTTAATTGCATCAGTACCACACCGGCGTGTCCTTGTACAATATCTCAGCCAGCCTGTGGAAGATACTCAACATCACTTGGAGACACTCCACCAGGGACACCCAGAATGACAACACCTGCCTACTCACAACTGAAGACCAACTAGCCGCTCGCGGTCTGCTCCAGAAGAGGCAATTATAACTGTGACGCCCAGCCATGGGCATATATACATATCAGCAGTGCTAGGAATCAGATCTGGCCTTGCACTTACGGAACGTACTCTCATGGCGAGATCCAATGCATGCACACGCACACTCGGATGCAAGTTGATTTCGTGACAAGAAATGTGCACGCACGTTCACTGCCACCATGTTGCCATAAATCCTTGTATTCACGGCATTCCGCATTGTTGAATTTGCATTAAGTAACTGTTGGCTAGGCTGTTAACAACTTGTGCTACACGGGCCCGCTGCTAATAATAGTCAGGTTTATGCCATACATCAAAGTAGCATCAAATACACAGTATCTGTGTGGGGTCACCGATGTTTACATGTTTTCTAGGAATCAGTTTTGCATCATACATCCTTCTGTTAGTGGATCTTTTGGCCGCTGCGTACACACAGCACCTCCAAGAGAAGACACTTTTCTTATATTCCATGATATTGTTTTCATCATCAATTAAATTGTTTCACTATTTCTAGCTAGTGCATGTAGTGTTACTGAATGTCTTATAACACTATCGGGAAAATTCTCATAAACCAGTGAAAACCTTATCACATACAAATGTCCAAAACAAATTCGAAGAATAATTACTACTAAAAACATGAACCTCTGGATGGAATGTTTACAATCAAAGATCAATACGCCAAATTATTAAATTGCAACCCAAAACTGTTCATATAATACATATTATATGTACACAGAATGCTTCATTATAATCATATTCATCTGCCAATCAAAAATGCAATTGGTTCCTGGAAGCCAGTACTATAGTAAACATCTGTGGTACTGACCCAATAATGCGCCCCAAGGGGTAGACCGACAGTGCGGGAAGGTATCACAGCCTGACTGGATTAACCTGGGACATGGGGGATTGAGGATGACAGTGAAACAGGATCAGTGGTGGAATAGGAACAAATCCATATCTGTGCCAGCCTCACCCCAGACATCAGGGACAAACAGGGAATAACAAGGTTACTCTGTCGGCACCGGGTAATCTTTGACTTAATTGGCCTAAATTATTTGCAGTCTGATTATCCTCACCGTGGGGTGAGGTATAGGCACAATGTTAGGGTCAGTAGGAAGACAACTAATATGGGCCATTTAAGTCAAAGATTACCCAGAATTCATCTTCAACTTACCTTCCTTGATGCCCCTCATGGTTTCGTCATGCACAGAGACATGCAACAAAGCCGCAGTTGATGGCGTCATGAGCTGACAATGTCCTCCTGTAAAGCAGCACATCAACTAGAGCCCGATCACATCCAAGAACACTGGCATGGTCTGGCAATAGCACCATACAGATGCAGTGACACAACATGAAGAGTATTTGAGTTACAAAACGATGAGTCGGGTTGTCGGCAGGATGTATCTGCCCCCAGCGTCCCGGCTGTATAAATCATAGATTTAGCAATTGTACAGGCAGCCCAGTGTGCCACATGACCGTCTCTAATGCTGTGCACACGATTTCATACGACAATCAATTGCTGCTTTGCGACTGGTGCTAGCTGCGACACTGGTGGTTGTGGCATAGGTAGACCGCATATAGCTCAGGCACTGCGATATATTTTATAAACACTATGTTTTATTGGCAGTGCAACAGTGGAACGCAGTGTCAACCGTGGGCTGTGTATCTTAGACCTACAGCACAGTGGAGAGAATCTAATGTCACACACGTCTACTGTACTGCATGCTGCAATGATGTGTGTGCATGCGTGCATGCGTGCATGCTTGGGTGGATGTGTACCGTGTGTGTGTTTGTACATGTGTGTTTGTACATGTGTCTATGTACACATTATTGTACACGCATGCATGCAATAATGTGTGTTTGTACATGTGTGTGCGATAGTGTGCATGCAAGTGTGTATACGCATTCAAACATGCAGGTGCGTATGCGTGCATCCATGCACACATGTGCATATGTGTGCGCATGGATGTTGCTCTAACAAAGTAAATATAATTGTGTGCTACTGTGTTTACTTATGTATTTATTTCAGTTCAAACAGGTCCGAGAAGCCAGTAGCAGGAATGATGACAAGCTACTTGACTACGTAGGACACATGAGACATATATATTACAGAAAGATGTAAAATAATTTAGTGATGTGTTCATCCGTTTAGAGACAATCATTGATATGAACATAAATATACCTACAGAGTAATTGTTATTGATATGCAATTGTGTATATGTTCAAGTTGTTAGTGAGTTCACCTTGTATATATATCTATATATCAGATGCTGAACTTTCTGGAAAATTCAAATATATTATTAATATCCAATCAGAAGACATAAATGCCAAGTACTAGTCTAACACCTGCTTTTTCTGTCCCAACTACTGCAGTTAATCGATGGCATCTCTAAATGTCAACAGCATACACCTGTAATAGGATGCAAGTGGTCAATCATGCATCTATTTCTAACTTGTTGCTCCTAATTTAACTAACCTGGACAACTATGGCTTCACCCAAAATTTGGAACAAACTCTCCATCACTTTAAAGCCATCTAAAATTTACTGAAAAAAGTAAACAACTGTTTATTAAAAATTTGATTTTTTCCATAAATTCATCAGTTCATTGTTCTAATAATAACTTGTGTCCATCCCTCTTGGTATTAAACGTTTGATGATTCTAGCTTTTTGCACTTTTTCACATGGGTATTCGAGGATTTAGGAGCTACAGAAGTTGAGTCAATATTATTATAATTAATTTAAACCAAAAATATTGTAATTTCTATTCATGAATCTATTCATGAATCTATTCAACTAGAAATATGATCACATATGAGGCATGATTATGAGTAATGATAGAGGGTCACTTAGCTACAAGGTTCATACATTCCATTATGTATCATTATTGAATAACTAACTTATGACCCTTAGGTCAAACATCTTAGAAATGCAATAAGCCAGTGCTCATTTGGGGCATAATATAATGTTAACAAATCTGATTTGTAATGTGCAACATAACTTTGGTTTTCAAAATTGTGACAAATATCTTACTCTCTCCAGGAAACTTGGTCTCCATATCTCATAATCTGTTGGCATAATATGATGTTTTAATACAATTATAATATGTATAATTTATTTGTTAATGTGTAGAGTAAATTTATCAAATTTGTTTCAACAAAATTGCCGAAGACCTGGGATGAAGGAATTTGTAATGAATGTCTAGCTGTTAATTAAAGTGTCCGATTTAAATGTACAATAAATGTTTGAATACATTCAAAGTATTTCCTTGCAGATCAAAGCGAGATTGTTTTACAGAGCTATGTTACATTAAATGGTAATATCTTAGTTGGTGTAAGAACTTGTTTAAATAAACAAAACTGTTAAAAACAACTAGTTCACTTAAATCATCCTTGCAGGCAATGGTGACTACATACTACTGGTGGCTACGCACTACTGGTGGCTACGCACTACTGGTGGCTACGCACTACTGGTGGCTACGCACTACTGGTGGCTACGCACTACTGGTGGCTACGTACTACTGGTGGCTATGTACTACCTGAGGCAGCTATCCTACGTAAAGTGCAGACGTTCACAGAATTAGTTCTAATTGTACTCAGCTGTACTTTGTCTTATACGTATCTGACTCCGCCGGTCTAGCTGTGGGAACCCTGACAATGACATGACGCCCTCTCGCCTCACATCAGGGGGAAGTGTATTCAAATAATTACTTTATACTTCCCAAACATTACATACAACATGAGCCACGGTTAGCTGAAACAAAACCAAGCGGAACACTCTGGCACTGGATATTACTGGCCGAGTTTAACTTCAGTGTTTCACAAGGCAATCTGCCAGGGGGTACCGAGACTGATGTGATCTGCCAGGGGGTACCGAGACTGATGTGATCTGTCAGGGGGTACTGAGACTGAAGCAATCAGCAACGCTCCCTGGCGTGCGAAGATGATTTCAATGTGTGTTTGGTGGAACAAATACTGGCATCAAGTATGGTGCTACATGGAGAAGCCACTAGGTGTCAGCACAGAGATTGCTATTATTATATTAAGCAGATCAGTCACTAGATGGCAGCATTCGATGTACCACCATTTTTGGCTATTTTGTAGCCGAGAATGAGAAGATATTCTGGGTTACTGAGACGCTGATGTAATCGGAAGTTAACTGACATAGAAAAAGTGAAGTAAAATTTTGTTTAGCTTTTAGGTAACATTTTAGGCCCTATTTTTGTGAAGCTGCTTAAAATATATTTACACTGCTAGCATTAGATTGTGGTAAACTGACACTGTGTAGTGTCACTGCTAGCATTAGATTGTGGTAAACCGACACTGTGTAGTGTCACTGCTAGCATTATATTGTGGTAAACTGACACTGTGTAGTGTCACAATCCTGCATGCATAATTGTTTTATGTTTAAACGTCTCCATACCTGTCATTGTCCATTCGCTACGTTTAGGGTACGACTCCGAGGTACGAGCTTTCCTTGATTAGTGGACGTTGCTGTAACTTGTGAAGTTGTGCAATATGTTATTTAGGCAATAAACTTTGACTTACACCTTATATTTTCTACACACAATCCAGGGTAATATTACACGTCATCGTGAAGTATTTAACACTTTCCCGTTTTTGAAATAATTATTACAAATAAATTCGAAAAACTTACACCTGCAATGAAATGTTTTGCCTTTGTGTTTGACAAGACCAGTACCGAGCTTGCGCAGACGATTAATTCGTTTTCGCAGACGACAAATATATTTGTTTCAATCACCGATGCGCGATGTCTTCGTTGATCATTCGTGATTTAAACTTCGCAAGACGATCAAACAAATTTGAAACTGTGAAATTGTAATACATTTATATGTTGTAGTTATTAGTTCAATAATAAAATGTGCTTTACCAAACGAACGATGACCGTGGTTAGACTGACATCTGCTTGGAGCTCAATTTGGCGGGAACTACCTTTGGGGGACTATATGCATGCAGCTGGAAATGTGGGGTGGATTGGGCTATAGGCCTATGACTATATGTATACGCACGTCGTATGGCTAACAAGCAATGATAATTATGATGTTCAACCAATACATTTCGTAACTGCACGGGTGTGAGATTACGTCGGAACTCATTTGGTTAACATCACAGAGGTCGTTTTATCCGTTATTTCTTTGGTCTCGAGAGTGACCCGTCAAAATGGCACGGCTCGTTTCCCTTTTCGTGGGCATTTCTCCGCTTTAACGAGCACTGCCGCATTTACACGAAGCGTGCTGACATGTAGAGCCATCCGCGCGAGTCAGCGGTGGGGGGTTGATGATTACATCAGTCTCAGTGCAAAGAAGCCACATCCGCTTACCTTTTTTCGAATATTCGACGAAGGATGGACGTTCCATTCGAGATACATTTTAAGATGTCCCTCACTTAGCTGCTGAAGGTCCTCAGAGACAAAACAAATTATATAGCTACATCATATAGTTACAGCAAAGACGTATTAAAAATATATTAATATGTAATTGGTTAGAGTATGACAGTTTCCATTATTTTTCCGACCACGAAATAGTTCAGCACTGATCACAAGATGCCGCCTCTGTACGGCGACAAGAACAACCGGGAGCCACCGTGCGAGTGGATCACTGCGTCAGGCGATTGTTCGAAGACGCTAAGTCAGTGGCAACGCCTGCCAAGCGAGACACTGTTGGCAGTCGACGCAACAACTCTCGGAGAGGCCCTAGCAGCAATACGCTCGGACGGCACACGTCAACGTCGACCCACCTACGACATCGGCGCATTGGAAGCAGATGCCATGGACAAAACCGTCGAGACAAACGATAGTTTGTGACCGCAGGAACCAATGTCTGCGTGGTTACTGAGGCGTGGCTGGATTCTGAAAACAACGACGTATTAGAAGACGAAGAGGACGAGTCAAGTTACGGTAAGAGTATCATAGTTAGAGGAAAATGGATGACTTTATATGCACCTTCACAAAACTTAGCCCCGAGTTGAAGAAAAATGGGTTCACGTAACCTACAGAATGTCAGCACCGTACCAGCAACAACTATTTTAATTGGTTTAATCATTGTTAAGATGTAATGCAATTTATTTATCCAATTGATCTTTCAACATAAATTAAGCCCTTAATCATACTTCACTGTTTTTACCAAATTGTCTGAATAATGTTTAAAAATATAACAACACGTTATAGTTTATAAGTATCGGGGACACCGCAAACAAATACTGTTGCCCAGTATTGTGGAAGTACACATGTGCCTATTGGAAAACCACCAGGCGATCTCTCACGTAACTAATTGAACTGTTCATATGTTAATAGGATTTTAGCCAACTTAACTGGGTTTATTAATCCCTTTATACGTTACGCTTTTGCCTCTTGTTGACTTTGTTACTGCTCTCGCCTCATTACACATACAATTGACTACCACCGCGGCGATACACAGTTCACAAAGAACGTCTTACAATATACTTCTACTATTGAATTGTATCTGCGGGTAACACGAATGAGCCATTCTCAATAGTGTGAGCATTAAAAATCAATAGCCTGTGCGGAGCCACGGCCTGAAATAGAATAGTAACTACTTACTTACTTAGGTTTGTTTGCTCGCTGGGAGCATTATAGGCCATCGATATGGTCCTCCACTGCTGTTGGTTTGATGACATTTTCAAAATTTCTTTACAGGTTTTTTCTATCTGCTTTCGCTTTCCGAGTCTCTCTGCCAGGTGTTTCTCGGCCTTCCTGTTCTTCTCTTCCCTGTAATTGCTTGTGTGATGTTTGTTGCAGGTTTCCTCAGTATGTGTCCTGACCACCTCCATTTTCTCTTCTTTATTTCGTTTTCTATTGGTAGTTGTTTGGTCCATTCCCATAGTATAATTTGTTGGTACCTTGTCTGACCACTTTAGGTGTATGATTCTGAGCAGGCATTTGTTGACGAAGGTCTGTAATCTTGTTAGTGTTTTCTGTGTAATTCGCCATGTCTCCGAGACATAGAGTAACACAGACTTGACATTTGAGTTGAATATCCTCAATCTGGTGTTAAGCTTAATTTGTTTTGCTTTCGAAATGTTTCTCAAAATGAGAAATGCTACCCTTGTTTTTGTATCCTTGCTTTGACGTCTTCTTCTGTGCCTCCACTCTTGTTAATTACGCTTCCCAGGTATGCGAAGGAGTCGGTTTCTTCCAGTGGTTCCCATCCAAATATGACTGGTCTGTTATTTTTCGTGTTGGCTTTCAGTAACTAGATTATGTCTTAAAGTACACATTGCATTGTTGAAGATATGTAACTTTGAGTTTCAAAATCCCAGTTGATATAGTAAGTAAGTTAGTCAGTCAGTCAGTCAGTCAGTCAGTCAGTCAGTCAGTAAAGTAATATATGCATTTGTATTCCTCATTCACATGATATAAAGAAAAATGCAACACATAGGAGGTCTGACGGCACGTGTCCATATACCTTTTTGATTGTGCCCCAGTTACGTGCTCCCTTAGAATGTGCAACCGTGTGGTGAGTATCAAGGGGGTGCGATTGAAGGTTTTGGTCGTGCTGAAGCTCCGTCTCAGCCCACACAATACGACATTGGTTCGAGACGCCGGGAGGGCAGGTGTAGGCTGCCAGTAATAGAAAACCATTGCATAGGACAGAAGGAGATAAAGAACGTTAATAGACAGAAGAAGACATCACGACAGGTACTGGTAGCGACAGAAGAAGACCATGAGAGGTAGACTGGTAGTGACACACTTGAAACGGAGACCATGGATATAGTGTGCACTTTACTGCACGTTGGTGTGCCCAGGCAATTTGCCTTCGGCAAAACACTTAAGAGGTCAAAGAAACTATCCCATGCCCGATGACTGAAGAAAACGCATCCGACAAGAACGATTGGAATGCACACTGAGGGGGCATATCTGCAATCCAATACACGGACTCTGAACATACACCTGACCGAACAGATCCATCTCACTGGAAGCCAGATCGGATAAACGTACACGTACCTATGTTGACGCCATTCCAAGCAGCACAAGAAGTGTTGGCAAGTTCTTTATAAAGCAACAATGGAGTCGCCCGAGGTACGCAAGGTGGAGGCGTGAAATATGCACGTAATGAATCAATAACAAGTGCTTGTGTGCTACTGTCGTGGATCTTGAAGTTGACAATAATGTAGCCAATAAAAATGTTATGTGACAATGTCAACTAAAATGTGTGTTTGTTACTCATTATCATGGTTACAATGTATAATGGTAGATTGGCATTTATCTTAATAAACTTAGTCGGAAGTACATTTAAATTGACCTAATATGTGTACACAGCACACATAGATAGATACAAAGTAAAGTTATATACAGGCTCAATGCAAACTTACTGAAAACATACGGATTTAGTGTAAAATTCACAACGATTTATGGGAAATGCTACCAATTAATGGACTTCTCCTTTAGCTACATTTATCTTGTATCTACGAGCAAGACGTGAGGAGATTGTGTAACGATCCATGTCATAAGATATATAAACCGCAAACAAATCATATAGTTGTACCATAAAACGTAGCAGACAGTCGTTGTTAGGAACCAGTGCAAAGACATAATATAACGTGTCGAAGTCATTGCTCAGGAGTATTATGTTTCCCGGGGATCGGACGCTTTTGACGGTTCAACAATTGCACAAAGGACGATCTCCTGGCAGACACGCGAGACAGACTGTATCGTAAGACAGGCGGACAACAGACTTATACAGACGTCACAGCGGCGCATTACTATTTTTCATAAAGTATAGTCGTGTAAAGACGATAATATTAACACTATGGCGAGTTATTAAATGCCTATCGAGGCCTGAAACGCGAACTCACTGGAGCGTGCGTCGATTGACTTGGTTGCAATTGTCGTTTCAGAGGCGTAGAACTGACGGTGCGTCGATAGAGGTGAGGTAACACTGGCCGCTTGCTGCAGCGGGCCGGACCATGAGTTACTGATACAGCCGCCGTCGTCTTCGGTGCGTATGTAGCTGTGCCGGTAGCATTCGACATGTCCGGGTCTTCAGTGTTCTGTCGGTAACGTTCGGTGCGTTCTGGCCGGATCACACTCGGACTTGTAGAGTTCTTGTACACACAGTCTCGCGACGAAATTGGCGAATCGACACCAAATACCCATTGCCTGTTAGCAAGGCCGGGGAGACGCGATGGGCGAGGAGAGACAAGCTCCCCGCGTAGGGGTAGCGCTGTTCGACGGCTCCCGTCTCGACTCTGTCGTCAACACGGACTCGCGCTGGCCGACGAGTCTGTGGCTTACTGAGCAGCTGTACCTGGGCGCGCAGGACGCGTGGAGCCGCCACGCGCCATGCCTACGGAGGACCCGCTGCGGCACCAAGCGCTCGCCGCGGAGTCGCGTCGACCTGCTGCGGCGGCGCGCCAACACGGCGAAGCCGGCGGACCACTACGGCGTCCGCGGCGACGATGTCGTCAGCTACTACAGCGCCAAGTCGGAGGCCGCCATCGACTTCCGTCGCAGCGCCGCGCCCAGCACCTACCAGAGCGCCAGCAACTGTGGCGGCGCGGCGGAAGCGATGGATACGTACGCAGGAGATGAACAGACAGAGGTGCGCAAGACGGTGACGTTCAACAGCGACGTCGACGAGCGCGACAAGGCGACGGGGGAGCGCAAAGACAAAGGCCGGTCGGGCGGCGGCGGCGGCGGCGACAGCGTCGATGGCAGTAGAGGGGAGTCGGAATCCGCGGTGCCTCACATCGCACCCTACCTGTGCACATCAAACGGTACATGGCCAAGTGAAGACGGCTTCATCGGGCCGCCATACAACATCGGTTCGTCGCGCGACGGTGGCGCTCCGCCGCGGCCGACCGTCGACCCAAGCGTATCGAACACGGCCCGGAAGTTATTGCACCGGAAACTGCGCACGCAGGTGCTCAGCTTTCCCAACATCAGCGTTGAGCTTCAACGGAAGGCGCTCGGGAGCGCGCCGCGCTACGAGAACGTGCGCAACGCCGTCTGTAGCGCCCGTACTCATGCGCGCACACCTGCGCAATTCGGCGCGGGCCCGCCATGGCTGACACTATCGTCGGAGCGAGCGGGTCTGCCGACGTTACAGACGCCGTCGGACGACAGGAAGCCGAACACCCTGACTGTTGCCGCCAACCAGTACGGCCCAAAGTCGTCGATCGAGGGCAAGTCTCGGGACAAGTACTCGCGGATGACGGCTCTCGGGCTGCCGCGGGTGAACATCGACATCGACAGACCGCTGAGCTACTCGCGGCCGAGACGCTCGAGGAATCACCTGGACGCCGGCGACACTGAGACCGTTCTGTCGGATGTGACATCGATGGAGCGAGTCCGCGCCGCCGCCGAGGTGATCCACATCCCCGTCGAGGTGGAGGCCGAGGTGGACGAGCCGGAGGAGGAGGCGTGGCCCGGGGACGTCGTCGCTCAGACCAACAGCATCGACCTGGATGCCGTCACCGCCGCCGCCACTGAGAACGGCGTCGATCACGCTCCGCGTCATATGATCGAGAAGATGACGAGACCGTCCGGCAACGCTCTTCCACACCGCAGGAAGGACGCGAACTCTTGCAAGGGACGCCATTACGACGCTCCTGGAGGAGTTATCGGCGTCTCCTGTAAAATAGAAACTCCGAGGAAGGATATGATCGTCCCGCCGGACACAACCGGAAGGTGAAACGACACCACAAGTGGCCAACAATCCACAAATGTCTTGTAAATATCTAACGTATCGTACAACCAACGGCACTCTGTCAGTGTACAGTAGCCGTTCTGTTGAATTGTCTGACTTATTTTTGCTTTATGCATGCAGTATTACGAAGTGTACATATCGTTTAGACACCGTTGCAAGCGCTAGCTTGCGGCGAATGTGTGTACTGTCAGAGTCATGATGTACAGTCTTCGTTTTGGCTGTTTCGCCAGATTTGCTGGGTGAGTAGTATTATTTATTTTATTTTTGAACAAAGTACATGTTTTCGGTACCAAACGTAAACAGTTACGTTGCTTGAGAAACGGTACGCACCCGCGTAAGAAAAAGATTACTTTCTCCGTTAACACGACGTCGAAGACTCTTTAAGTGTCGTTCGAGTGTTCACGAGAGACGGTTATTGTACGGGGATCCACAGGTAAAGTAGTCTTGCCATGAAAACCGCCATTTCGGGAGGACATAAGCCTGCTTGATTAAAAAAATGAATTGGTTTCTACGATTTCAAGAAATCAAGCAGGCTTAGGTATATCCTTTAGCAAAGGCAGTTTTAACGGCAAGATTATTTTCACCCATAACCCCGTAATTTGCATAGATAGACAACATATTTATCAGAATAAGTTACTACAAACCATCCACTGGGCATACAGTGAGCTCACGTTAAACTAACACCTGATGTTAGTAAATTATACCACAGTTCCTACCGAATGAACTTTTCCTTAGATGTGTGCATAACCAGCATCGAGTTAACTGGATTTCATTTAGAAACACGAACAAGTTTATTATACACAAATCACTGGAGTGGTCACAATCACCCGATTGCGTAATGATCATTTAGAGAATATTTGAGTAAGTGATTGTATCAGCTGTGTGCCTACTTTTAAACTCTGCCCGAGCGCGACGAATCGTGAGCGATTTTTCAATGATTAATGCGTCTACCTAACACATATATCCTTGGGTCTAACCAGCAATAACCATACTACCTTTGTTTTGGCTCATTCAGTGCATCTCGTGGACTACATTTATAGAAACTGTACGTTTTACGGCATAGTCTCGTATGTTCGCAATGTTTTAACATAGTTTGCGTTTAGTATTTGTTTAACCATACTCCCCCACAAATACGCGGTGTGGTTTAGTATTGGTTCATCCATACTCCCCCACAAATACGCGGTGTGGTTTAGTATTGGTTCAACCATACTCCCCCACAAATACGCGGTGTGGTTTAGTATTGGTTCATCCATACTCCCCCACAAATACGCGGTGTGGTTTAGTATGGGTTCATCCATACTTCCCCACAATACGCGGTGTGGTTTAGTATTGGTTCACCCATACTCCCCCACAAATACGCGGTGTGGTTTAGTATGGGTTCAACCATGCTCCCCCACAAATACGTGGTGTTGTTTAGCATTGGTTCAACCATACTCCCCCCACAAATACGCGATGTGGTTTAGTATTGGTTCACCCATACTCCCCCACAAGTACGCGGTGTGGTTTGGTATTGGTTCACCCATACGCCCCCACAAATACGTGGTGTGGTTTAGTATTGGTTCACCCATACTCCCCCTCAAATACGCGGTGTGGTTTAGTATTGGTTCAACCATACTCCCCCACAAATACGCGGTGTGGTTTAGTATTGGTTCATCCATACTCCCCCACAAATACGCGGTGTGGTTTAGTGTGGGTTCATCCATACTTCCCCACAATACGCGGTGTGGTTTAGTATTGGTTCACCCATACTCCCCCACAAGTACGCGGTGTGGTTTGGTATTGGTTCACCCATACGCCCCCACAAATACGTGGTGTGGTTTAGTATTGGTTCACCCATACTCCCCCTCAAATACGCGGTGTGGTTTAGTATTGGTTCACCCATACTCCCTCTCAAATGCGCGGTGTGGTTTAATATTGGTTCACCCATACTCCCCCACAAATACGCGGTGTGAGACTTGTGATTTTTGTTCCAAAATGGCAATTAGCGTCAATGTGCATTAACGTGTGGTGACGCCACTGTAGCAATTTATGATCCACTGTGACGACCAAACCCACCACACAATGCATTGGGTACTTTGGGACTTCGCGAACTTATGCGTATAACATATTCATTATACATCCCGTAATTATGATATTGGCACAAACTGTAACTGAACAAATTATTCTCTGACTGAAAGGTAGATCATTACTGTAAATGTATAGGTGCTCACTGTGTCCAGTAATCCGGTGTTTGGAGTATCTTAGCCGTCATTTGCATGCTGTGCTGGGAAAAATGATCAACGGTAGACCCTATGCACCTGTATTAGGAAAGGGTATTTTATAGAACGTGTTCCGTTAATGCGAACGTTGTAGTGTGTTACATGAAACTCAGACTCATGGAGCCTAAACACAAGGCAATTAAAACATTCCATCAGTTAAACATGTTACTGGAGTTCAATTATTTGTGATTTACCAACAAGGTTTTTCCTTGCAAATTTGCTGCTGTTCTGAATTGTTACTGTGCAGAGACGTGCGTGGTCTAGTAAGTCTAAAACCAAAGCTGTATGTTCTTAATGCAACTTCCTAGAATCTTCCACTGGTCGGGGAGCTTTCAACGGTCGGTGAAACAACCAGCCACACGATGAACGATCGACGGTCACTGCGGCAAATACCTTTGCACGTTGGTCGTGTCTTGGTAAATCTGAAAGAGTCAGTATTATTCAATATAACCCGTGTATGTGTTTGCGTGAATCACGTAGGTAATTGCCACTGTCGTCACATTAGGTAACACAAAGGCGACGTGATTAGCTGAAGCACTATACGAGCTGTAGGACTATTGCACCGTGCCGTCTCCTACAAACAGGCATTGTATACCGTGTTCATTCTATGGGCCGTAATTACCATAGTCGATGCTATCGTCTCACGCTTAGTAACTTAAATGCGCAGGTGAAGAACAAACAGCGAGTGGGCTTACTTATTGTGGCGGAGAGGTTTGTTGTCATTACTTGTTATGGCTTATTAATGTTGCTTCAGACCGCGCGCGCGGTTCATAAAGCGTTGGACTTCACAAATCATTCCAGACTACGATGCCGGCATGTCTCTCGTTCACAACAACTAGTCAGCTTTGAATGTGTTGCTATGTGTGTGCTTATGTTCAGCTCCAAACCTTATACCATAGCTGCATGCTTATGTAGGATCTGATCACCGTGGCATTTTAATCTGAACTATGACATTGTTCAGTTTAAGAGGTTCCTAACTCAGGAATCCTTATAGCGAAACGCCATTGTACAAACGTACGTGTATGTATCGGAACAAATACAGTATTGATCGAGGCTGCAATGTTTTCGATGAAAAGCATGTCATGAACCCGCATATCTTGGTGATGTCCAGCATTGGGGCTCGCTGATGAGGTTTTCCATGAAGATTGTCGAAATATATTTTGTCTCAAGAATAAAGTTAATGTACATAATTTGTATACGATTGTTATTGATCATCTGGTTGCTTCATGTAATCAGAGCAGCTGAACTGTGTAAGTAATACGCACAATATGCAGTTAAACGTAGGAGAGAAAACCTACTGGGTGTTAAGCAGAGACAATGTGGAAGTGTGCGTGCGCGCTAGAAAACACTGTAACTGTTTAACGACAATCATAATCGACAACTATCTCAGGAAAACATGTTTCTGTCTATGGTTTAAGGGAGTCCAAGTTCTACAAAGCAACAACATGCAGTGGACTCTCGTTATTACGGAACACTTCGTGACTTGGCTAGACTATTCCGTGCATCCGATACTGTTCCTTATACCTAAGGGCACCTAGTACGTCTACGGTGAAGACCAGAACGGTGATGTTTAATGTGTTTATGCTCTTTACACCGGGTCCTGTTAGTGATTGTCCGTTGAGGATGTTACATGTAAACATGTATCCTAAAGGCATTTGTACAGTGGCTAAAATTCAACGCGGCATCAAACTACACACGTGTACAAGCATAGTACTGTCATTATGTACCAGTGGCTGCACCAACGGTAGAACCGTAGTCCCAACTGACGTTCCAATAAACGACATTAACAACTACAAACGTGTAATCCTTTTACAGCGGTCACCATTATCGCTTGTCGGTCGGACAATGGTGCTCGCCACAGACAGAGCCTTCAGACGGCAGTTAATTGAACGAACATATTCAAGATGGGTCGTAATGGCGACGCCATACAAATGGTGCTTAGCCGAACGCTTAGCGCCGACTCAAAAATGCCGGGCAAGACGCGCGTGTCTGCCATTATTGCGATGAACGGTATTGAACTCGCGCCCTGTACCGGTCTTCGGAGTAGGTCTGATAATGTGTGAAAACAATAGCTACGCAGTGGGCCCGCACAGAATGGGCTAAATCTGCCGATTCACGTTATTTGATTATCTGTCGGCTGTTCTTTTTTGTTATACACCTGTGGCAGTCAGTCTAAATCAAGACGTTGTTATGTAGAGTCAGGTGGTTTCTGGTGCAGCCTTGTCGCAACAGGCTAGACAGGCTAGACACGCGCACGCACGCACTCTGATACGCACGCACGCACGCACGCACGCACACACACTCGTGTGCCCAGTGCACACACATGTATGGCCGCACATACAGTTGGCTTCCCTGTTGTATAAAACACATATGAAAAGGAACACATCTCAACCGATTCGTTCTTCGTTGTATGTATTTGCTACAGCTGTTTTAGTCCATGGTATTCGTAGTCTGTGAGCGCCACTCTCCACAGCAGCGCACGTAAACAAGGTAAGTTCTTATATAGTGCAGTATCCAGTCCTCAGGACTGCTCAAAGCACTTTATACACTTTACTCCCGGGCAGACCTGTTCAATCGAACACCATGTCGACTTCTCCGGGAAGCATTCAGCCACACTGCAATTAATGCGCGAAGACTATTCGTACATATACATACAGCTGAGTGAACTGTAGCAATGTAGAGTAAACGAACTTGCCTAAGGTTCGACAACGCCGCACAGGATTCGAACCCGCGTTCTCTCAGTTGAGAGT
The DNA here is from genome assembly GCA_963995525.1 of Escarpia spicata. Taxonomy (NCBI): domain Eukaryota; kingdom Metazoa; phylum Annelida; class Polychaeta; order Sabellida; family Siboglinidae; genus Escarpia; species Escarpia spicata. Next base: position 57,724,674 of record OZ023211.1, on the reverse strand, counting down.
CCGGAGCACTTACCACTGCGCTGCGCTGCGCTCCACACAAACGTAGAGTTGCGTATTTGTGGGATGGTGGTGGTGTGCCTTTGGCTTCGGGATAAGACCCTTTTCGTGTAACCCGTTGCATCACTACGCGGCATCGTGACAAACAAATAATTTATTAAGCTTAGCCCCCTCTCATCCGAGATCCTACAAACGCCACCATGTGCATATAAATTATAATATTAATAATTATGCAATACAATGAAGAACGCCTACAGGCGAAGACATTGAATACAGGCGGAGTGGTCTGTCCGAGAAAGACGGGGATTATCGGACACCTCGGCCAAAGGTTAATCTCGCCACAATCAGACGCCTTGACTATATACAGCAGTGATACAAAACCCACTAATTTACGGTCTAGCCACGTACACTGTTGGCGTAACGTGACCTGGTCGACAAGGCCCGCTGCTGTACTAGAAGTTGATTGCCGTCCGCGATGATTTCATGTTCTTTTAGATAATTTCTCACATAATTATTTATCACTTTTGACGCCCATACAGCTACGGTCCTAATGGATCCTTTACCATTTCGGACATCATGTTGTCATGGTCCTAGCTGTTCGTTTACCACTTCTGACACCACGTTGTCATGGTTCTACCTGTTCCTTTACCACTTCTGACATCATGTTGTCATGGTCCTAGCTGTTCCTTTACCATTTCTGACACCATGTTGTCATGATCCTAGCTGTTCCTTTACCACTTCTGACATCATGTTGTCATGGTCCTCGCTGTTCCTTTACCATTTCTGACATCATGTTGTCATGCTCCTAGCTGTTCCTTTACCATTTCTGACACCACGTTGTCATAGTCCTATCTTTCCATTACCATTTCTGACACCATGTTGTCATGGTTCTAGCTGTTCCTTTACCATTTCTGACATCATGTTGTCATGGTCCTAGCTGTTCCTTTACCATTTCTGACATCGTGTTGTCATGGTCCTAGCTGTTCCTTTACCATTTCTGACATCATGTTGTCATGGTCCTAGCTGTTCCTTTACCATTTCTGACATCACGTTGTCATGGTCCTAGCTGTTCCTTTACCACTTCTGACATCATGTTGTCATGGTCCTAGCTGTTCCTTTACCATTTCTGACATCATGTTGTCATGGTCCTAGCCTTTCCTTTACCATTCGTGACATCATGTTGTCATGGTCCTAGCTGTTTCTTTACCACTTCTGACACCACGATGTCATAGTACCATCTTCCCTTTACCATTTCTGACACCATGTTGTCATGGTCCTAGCTGTTCCTTTACCATTTCCGACATCATGTTGTCATGGTCCTAGCTGTTCCTTTACCATTTCTGACATCATGTTGTCATGGTCCTAGCTGTTCCTTTACCATTTCTGCCATCATGATGTCATGGCCCTAGCTGTTCCTTTATAACTTCTGACACCACGTTGTCATGGTCCTAGCTGTACCTTTAACATTTCTTACATCATGTTGTCATGGTCCTAGCTGTTCCTTTACCACTTCTGACATGATGTTGTCATGGTCCTAGCTGTTCCTTTACCACTTCTGACACCACGTTGTCATGGTCCTAGCTGTACCTTGACCATTTCTGACATCATGTTGTCATGGTCCTAGATGTTCCTTTACCACTTCTGACATCATGTTGTCATGGTCCTAGCTGTTCCTTTACCATTTCTGACATCATGTTGTCATGGTCCTAACCGTTCCTTTACCACTTCTGACATGTTGTCATGGTCTTAGCTGTTCCTTTGCCATTTCTGACATCATGTTGTCATGGTCCTAGCTGTTCCTTTACCATTTCTGACATCATGTTGTCATGGTCCTAGCTGTTCCTTTACCATTTCTGACATCATGTTGTCATGGTCCTAGCTGTTCCTTTGCCATTTCTGACATCATGTTGTCATGGTTCTAGCTGTTCCTTTACCATTTCCGACATCATGTTGTCATGGTCCTAGCTGTTCCTTTACCATTTCTGACATCATGTTGTCATGGTCCTAGCTGTTCCTTTACCATTTCTGACATCATGTTGTCATGGTCCTAGCTGTTCCTGTACCATTTCTGACATCATGTTGTCATGGTCCTAGCTGTTCCTTTACCACTTCTGACACCACATTGTCATGATCCTAGCTGTTCCTTTACCATTTCTGACATCATGTTGTCATGGTCCTAGCTGTTCCTTTACCACTTCTGACATCATGTTGTCATGATCCTAGCTGTTCCTTTACTTCTGACACCACATTGTCATGGTCCTAGCTGTTCCTTTACCACTTCTGACAACACGTTGTCACAGTCCTAGCTGTTCCTTTACCACTTCTGACACCATCTTGCCATGGTTTTGCCATTACGCTTCTATGGAAAATGTTGCCCACTTATTTCATTTAAATAACTGTTTACTATCAAACAAAAATAATCTATATCAAAATACAACGACCTAATAAAGCAGGAAGGGTAGCAAGTTGGCAAATGACATTTTAAAATGCTGATATACTAAATGTATACACTGACTGGAACTCAGATTGAATGGCATATGGCATGATCAAGATATTAGCTCAATGAGCCTAAGGTAGTGTGTTCAGTTAGTATGAAGGCTGCCAGGACTGAAATCCATATTGTCCAGAAGGTTTTTCATTATTGATGACATATCTGAGCAACAAATTGGTCTTGTTAAGCAATAACTGTTAATTCTCTCACAGGTGCAGGTATTGTAGGCGCATTTAGTGATTTCTTTATTTAGAACATGTGAAAACTGTGTGGAAAGAATTGACCTAGACACAAAACTATACACCATAACTGGTTCTCCAATTATTTGCTGTGTATACACAAAATGGTACAGTATTTCAACATCAAAGCACAAGAATATTAAAGAATATCTTTCCAACAGGCATAACCAACATAGCCAGCAATCACAGGTTTATTGAAACAATTACTCGACAATCAAACATATTAACTAACATTTCTTGGATAGTTGCTATCAATAATAACAACACTATTTTCATTACTGAAAAGCATTCAGTAATCACATGTTCCATTTGCTACAGAAAGAGAAACAGAACAACAGTTGCCATTTAATTTTTTATTGCAACTTCAAACAAAAAACGAAGCACTCTAATGTCGACGATAATTATTTTTGAAATAAAAGATAAACTAGTGGTTACCTCACCAGGAGCAAACTGTCTGTGCGTTTCACAGGAAATACAAAACTGTGAAATACATCGAAGCAACTAATGTCAAAGGTGAATATTTCTACACTACATCACACGTTCAACCAAGCTTAGATTTCTGAAAATATTATCATGCTGCAGATCATGATTATTCAAGTGAACACGTCTGGCATTTGTCAGTTTACTTGTAGAATTCGTGTTCAGTCTCGTCCTTCTTGATGTTATTCTTGTAGCCTTTGTCGAAATCCTTTGGAAGCACAACGTATCGGTTCTCTCGAACAGCTTGCATGCCAGCCTGGAACACAAAGCAACTCAAAATATATTCACAAAAATAACGTAACCAAACAAATGTACACAATCAATCCAGACCAGTTGTGAGATGATTTCTTCTGCACGACTCGTGTCAATTGAGAGTGAGCCGGAGTGCATTAGAGGTAGATGCAGGGGCAACAACTACTCAGGCAAACTTAGAAATGAAATAACTGCAGCCTTCCATCAGCTATTGTAGTATTATAAACTGTGAGTAAGAACATTATTTTTTGTTTTCTTAGTTAAAATGATATGATATTCTTTGAAGGAATGTCATCACTGCAAGGACAACCAACTCCAGAGATGTAAAGCTTCTCATTGCCATGTCAGCATGCAACCAATTGGTCCATCAGATCAGTGAAAATAAGCTCTTACAAAATTCACTGTAAGAACTAAGTTTATAAAAACCTATGACAAACTACAGTTACCAACCATCTTGACACGGATTCGCATCAACATAAAAATGTAGTTAACATCCTTAAGCCACATATCAGCAATCACCCCAAGCAACAGCTGCTGAGCCACGGGAGAAAACCCTGTAACTTTTGAGGACTGGGCTTCTGCTTATAAGGAATTTTGTTATTAGTATGGAAAGTCCACACAAGTATATTTACTATTGGTTCAACTGCCCACAAATAAATTTTTCATACAATTTAAAATAGCTATTAACAACGTCAATTTGCAATATGTTTCACTCAACAGGTGGCAACACTAGCATATTCCCCATTACATGGTGTCGACCAAACCACCCCACGCAATCCATAACATATTTTTTGACTTTTTAAACTGACACACTTAGCCCACAAGCAACAACATAAACATCCACCATACCTCCTGACAGATGGCGTTGATGTCGGCGCCACTGATCTTGTCTGGCCGAGCAATGTAGTCCTCGAGATCGACGTCCTCGCTGAGGTTCATCTTGGCAGTGATGGTCGAGAAGATGAGGCGTTTCTGTCTACGGTCCGGCATTGGGAACTCAATCTTGCGGTCAAGTCGGCCAGGACGCAGCAGGGCGGGGTCAAGGGTGTCAGCACGGTTCGTCGCCATGATCACCTGCAGGGAACACAGGGGTGTTTGTTAGACCCGACAAGGATAGGAAACAATATAACGCCACCAAGTTGGCATCAATGTCACATGACTAGAACTTACTACAATCCTGTGTAAATCGAGAGTATTGGATTATAAGTCTCAAAAGTTTCATCAAGCAACATATCCAGATTTCTGTGAGACATCTGTTCATTTAGTCAAAATGAATTATCCGTTCAAACAAATCTTGTGTAAAACATCATGTTTATAAAATGATTGTCAGCATTTATTTATTCTTCAGCTGCTATCTGTTATAAGTGATTCAAATAGTCAAGGTAGTGGCTACCAAGACCAAACTTTATCACTATCATTCAATTAAAAAATATAGGTTAATTAAATTGGTACTTTGTTAACCGTAACAGCAACCTAGTACTTGTATGGTTAATGTACATGAGAATGTTTTGTTTAAGTGATGAGAGTTTTTGTATAAATTATAATGTAAAAATTCAATAATTTGTTTGATGTGATAGTAGATCATCTATCCAAGAAACAGATTTTTTTGTTTTAGTAATTTGTAAAGATATATTTTAAAGATGTAACATACATTTATATAACCCATCTCTAGACTGGTGGGATTAACGGGAACGAGGAAGGGAATGCGTTACCTTGACATTGACTGTCTGGTCAAAGCCATCCATCTGATTGAGCAGTTCTAGCAGGATTCTCTGAACCTCTCGGTCAGCTGTCAACACACAACAGCACACTACTGACCACACTGTGACTTGTAACAAGTAATAAATATCACTGCTAAACATAACTATTCATTGCAGAATGCTGAACAATATAATTCCCAGTCTGTTCTTCATTTTGTATTAATACAATAAGATTAGAATGTACTGCCCGCCAAATTGTGTTTAGTAAGACCGTGTTTTTAATGCAATTTTAAAGTTTCACCCAGGAAATGATCAAATTGTAAACAAACCATTCAGTTTCAAAACAAGCTTTACTGGAAACATTGTTGAGGCATGGTGGGCTGTCCGCAATACTGCCGTGGCTGATTGCAGGTAGCAGAACAGGAAGATTTATTTTACATGTCCCTCCTCAGTTAAATTTTATTAAACACTGACTATACATACAATTATTCACATTATTCACCTGTTTCATGATGGGTGCAATTAGTTGACCAGAGAAGTGTTAATCTATGCACATAAGCTGTAGCACAACAGATTCTGAAACTTGTGATATGAAACTTAACATGCGTTTCTTGCATAGCATTCATTGTCAACCCGCATATGATATATATATGGTAGAACCACCCACCTCCGGTTTGAGCGTCGAATCTCTTGGTAGCGATGGCATCGATCTCGTCAATGAAGATGATTGCTGGAGCGTTCTCCTTGGCCAATCTGAAGACATCTCGCACCATGCGTGGGCCTTCACCCAGATACTTCTGCACAAACTCAGAGCCAACGACACGGATGAACGCCGCTGAAAGAACACATCGATATATGCTTAAAAGAGGATCTCTAAATCAACAACAGTGCAATCATCCACATGTAATTCATATAAAACTGTATATTTTTTACATATTTGGTCACATAGCAAAATGAAAACTTCAATATTAAAAGAAATTGCTGATTAACCCTTTCAGACTTTGATATGTAATATTACATACCAAAAATAAAAGCCATTGCGACTTTGATGATACGCATTATTATGTACAGTGAATTTTCTACGGAAACAGGGTTTTTAGGGGTGTCTATTCGCAAATTTACGGTAATGCCACATCGAGGCAACCATGTGCTTCACAGCACTGGCAGTATCGCTTTCTTTCGATGGAGTTAATGTGACATTTTTGGTTTGTCATGGTTTCTGAACAACAACAATGGCAGAAGCAAAGAGCGCTGCACATGTGCATTTTAATGCTTCATTTGAGACCAAAAATGACAATGGATTCGGTGGATTTTAGGCTGATAAGAATAAACGAATGTGACTAGAGCTGGTGCTTTCACAACTTCAAGTAAATCGCACGGGGAATGAAGCCATCGAAGACGAACACGAACTTAGACACATCCGATGTTATGTCCGACTGGCAACAAAATGGCGTCAACCAACTTTGAATACACGATGCGTTCAAACAAAGTAAATGTTTTATATCATGATTCGGATTATGTGTCTGAACTTGGACTACAATGAGATGAGTGGAACTGTAGTGTATTTGATACATGGAGTCTGCATTCTGGGACACTGTCAATGTGATTGTACAGAATCCGCCAAATAATGCAACGACACAAACCGACAGTGCAGCAAATTGTCTTCTCTGTTTTTAGTGACATGTTCAACAATTACTGATGTTGATGACAACTGCTGTGTAGGTGGCTGTTGAAAACTAGTCACACTGAACAGAAAGATATTCTAACATGTGCACACTGTAGAACTGGTCCTAGAAATTGACATATAGTTCAGCATACCAGTTTTTAAATGGTACATTTCACATTCCTATACATTTCTGTTGTTGCTTGCCTTGGTAACTGCCATGTATCTGTTTGTTTTTTTAGTAATAAACTATGGCTTGTCGGATAGCTCATTTATTAACTTTCAGAAAATATACAGTTTGATCGGTTTTCTTGTTATAATTATGTAGCTATTGAGCAATCTCCTGTATATGGTAATGGAGAAACAGGATTCCACAGAGCAAATTTTGATCATGGAAATTAAAGTCTGAAAGGGGTAAAATCATACAGGTCAAACGAAACATTGTTGTAAATCATAAGTAACCTTTACATATTTTAAAATTAATATTTTGTATCAAATTGCACACTGATGATCTGAAATGTTCATTTATAACTACAATGTACATATAAAAATAACTAAATTTAATTGGCTGGGTTCAATCAAGTGATTTACACCCTTATACTTAGCACCTAGAAGGAGCTGCACTCACAATGCTCCAAATTGAGCATGTTAACCCTACAGGTGACAACTGGGCCGAATTCGGCCCATGCGATCAGTGCAAATCTGCTCCCGGCCTATTTTCGGCCAAATTCAGTATCTCTTAAAAAAAAAATTTGTTTCCGTCACTAGCAACTGACAGGGGAACGCGAGGTATCATTGGAAAGCTGAATTATTATTCTTCCTGTGGCATTTTTATCAATGAGTTGTATCGCGTCATGATTCAGTAATAGCAAATCACAACCAAGCTTTAAAATGTTGTAGTAGTAGATGCCCAAATATGGCCGATTTTACTACGATCTGCGTCAGGATTTTACATTCCCATTCATATGGTCTAAACAGGGAAATGGAGGTACCGATGGAAAGCCCAACGATTGGTCTATCCAAATAAATTTACGTAAACGGTCAACACATCAGCGCATGGCTCTAAAATGTCTTCTTGTTGACACTGGTTTCATTCCATCACGACGAAAGTCCGCATGTTTTTTGTCTCGCTTCGATTATACAAGTTGAATTATTTCAAATGTCCGCGGCAATATATCAGCAAAATACACGACAGTATTTGTGGATCAAGTTATTATACTAGTTCAGATAGTTACACACACTTTGGGGGCTGTTTTGAAGTGGATAATATGCAAGTTGCTGGCGAGTCGGACATCGCTGTCTTGCACCCGGACTTGGGCCGATTTGACCGGCTTACTCAGTCCGCCAGCGAAGGATACGATGCATTCAGAATTCAAATACATGTCCTATAACCTGATGACATATATGTGTGTAATTAGGAACTGTAGGTATTACTTACTTTATTGATATGTAAGGAAATTTATAATAGATACGTCATGTTATCGGACAGGTGAGCCACGGCGTGCAACGGTAGGCCTACGAGGCCTATTGCCGTACTGGTTGTATTTGAACTTTCTACGAATAATACAATAAAATGAAAAGTTCTGAATATATTTGAGTCTAGTTTTCATTATCACGCAGCTGAAATGTACAGCTACATTTGTTACACTGCATGCATGAACAACCGCACAATAATTATTTTGTCACAGGGCAAACTTGGGTTTCTACTTTACCCTCTTCTGACGTTCATGAAGAAGTCTAAATTTTACATGGGTCTACCTAAAAAAAATTATCAAAAAAAAACTTATGTGTATTTGATTAATTTTTCTGTACTCATTAGCTTATATACATGACTACATTTATCTAATTGGACATTGACACATACAACCACTCAGAAATTAGCTAGTAATAGGGCGAAAAAATTATTTTTTGGCATTTATTTTATATAAACTTTAAACAGTTATATCTTCATGATTATTTGATGTTATGCAAATATCATCACTGCATAATAATAAAGGGTCTTTTTGCCAACAAAATGATAGTTCAATCATATTTTTGCGATACGTATTAGCAAAGTTGTGATTTTTAAAAGCACCCCCTACAAATAGCTTCAAATTGTGTACACCGTGGAAGTTTACCATTGGTCACCTGCAGGGTTAATATACAGATGATGGTTGCTATGTAGAACCTGTGCATACCGGTGGTGTGGTGGGCAACTGCCTTGGCCAGCATGGTCTTGCCACAGCCTGGTGGGCCGTACATGAGCACGCCGCGGGGAGGGTCTATGCCGATCTGCTTGTACAACTCAAAGTGGGTGAGAGGCAGTTCAACCGCCTCCCTCACCTCCTGCTTCTGGATGTCCATGCCTCCAATGTCAGCATACGTCATGTCAGGCTTCTCATCTGTCAGGGAGGCAAACTCGACATGTAGCTGTGTGAATCAATCACCAGTATATAAACTACTGCTGTATTCCATTGACCCAATGCAGCCATAAACTGTTATTAATACATACAAACATATTTTTTCTGTAACATTTTTTTCAACAATTATACAATAAAAAGACTTGAAAATATATCTGAAAGCATCGCGAGTGAAGACACACAACAGGAACATACCAGCCTGCAGCATGGTGATGCTACTGTCAGCCTCAGGGGGCAGCACATCGACCAGGGCATTGCTGTGCTTGTGCAGCGCCACGCTGGCACTCGGCTTCAGCAGCTCACGGTCAATCGTCGACAGAATGCGCACATAGTAGTTGGATCCTGGGAAACAAACAAAGAGGTGATAATCTTGCATCATCTCCAATTGCAATCAGCCCAAACTGTTGCATCTTTCACATGGTAGGGAAATTTACACTGTAACAGTTGCCATTGTTCTGATAAAGTAGATACTGGAAATATGCTACAAAGGCTTGCATTTCCATTGTGTGACAGAACAAAACCCAGACTTGGCAAAATTGAGGGTAAGGCCAGTTGACCATGACATATATGTATATATATATATATTTGTGGCAACATTATAAGACATTTCCTGCAAACAATTGTTTAATTTTAGAGACACAACAGCTAGTCACTAGAGCACTGTAACAATTGTCTACCGCCACCAAATTCAAAGGCTACAAAATGGTGCTGCAACCGACAAATAGATATTTCTATTGTCTATTTCAATTCATCACCTTTCTTGTGTTTTAGTATACTAAATACTAATTATAAATTAAACAAATACTTTATCAAATCTTAAAATATGTTTTTATACATATCTGTAATAAAATATTATTAATTTTGTTGTACCTATAATAGGTCAAATATCAGCGGGATATAGATTATTTGAGTACATATTTCTCACCAGTGGTTGATCCAACAATGCCTGTGTGTTGATCAATGGCCTCGAGGAACTGCCCTATGACGAGGGGCACACTCTGGATGCGCTTCACCTCCTCCTGGGCGTGCAGATACTCCTTCTTCAGGTTCTTCTGTTCATCCTTGATGTACTCCTCCTGCACCTCCAGAAACTCCAGTTGTCTCTGCAGTTTCTTCATGGGCAATCACAACATCTTCAATTTACAAGTCCACTCCTCGTTTGTAAACATTTATTTGTAGTTTGCTAATTTTTTCCCATGAAGCAACAACCCAAGGGCATCAATTATCAACATTACAGTAAACTTTGAAATTAAACCTATTCTGGAGAATCACTAACTACTGTTTCCATATGCAAATACATAAATTTTTAAGTAAATAACTCAACTACCTTATTGTTTTTGAAATACATTGCCAATTAGTAGACGAAAGTCTCCTGGTCCCAGGACGTGAATGAATATACAAACAAGTGACCGGACCCTAGCACCTGAGAGGAGATACACTTACAATGCCTAAAATTACCATATCAAGTAATATATATATATATATATATATATATACTGTTCTTATTACTAGAATAAATATGTTGAAAGTATACTACCGAACAAATTGCATTTAATAAGCTCAAAACAGTGTTTGCAATTTGAAAATTGCATGCTTCAAACTGTGAACAAAACATTTAATTTATAAACAGCCACTATAGGCACATATTGCTTGAAACTTGTAGCTTTGAAGAAACCCTACTGGCATTTGTGAGTATTTTATGACATTACCAGAAAACTTGTGACACTCTAAAAAAATGTTTACAGTCAGCCGTTAGCTATACCTTGTATTTGACAAACAGATCCTCAACATCAAGGGCGAGTGGATCATACTGTGTTGTTGGCACAGTGGATGGCGGCCGCGAATCATATGTAAAGGTCTCAGGTTCCTACAAAAACAGACTTGTTTTCAAAGACGGCGGTCACAAGGCATTCAACAGTAGTATTCGAGCATTTCATCTTGGATCAACCAAGGCTTCAACTTGCTCATATTTCACTGAACATTGTCAAAGCACATATTACTGATATTCCCTGGAAGACTACATCATAGACCGGGAGAGAGCAAAAATAGAATACGACACATAAAAAAACCCAAAGAATACGACACATAAAAAAGCCACCTGGATAAGAAAGACCAAAACACCAATCAAGGAACTGACCTCTTACCTTGTGATGATGTCATTAAACATCACATGTACTGACAAAGTTTGCATGATATGTGCACAGATGAAAGCCCATGCAAGGTCATCATCATCTTGGCACGAAGAAATTGTTCGAATAATGCCAAAGCATGTGTATAGTTTTAGCTCAAATAATGTTTGAGTTGACCATTTAAAATTTAGCAGATTCATAAGTGCTGCAAATGCTCAGGCAGACAAATAGAAAAACTGTTTTGTTGATTTCAGATAGAATGTCCTTATAGTTACATTTTCAAAGCAACTAAACGGTTGAACATTGATCTTAATGACAAAAAATCTGACTGTTTGCCTTGTAAGATGATTTTCACCATTTCGCCACATTTTGTGCGAATTACAACGTGACGGTGCGATTTCTAGTTTGTTCAAAACGGATTATTACCATTATACTTTCAATAAACAAAATTATTGTTAACCAATAGACAACATATTTGCGCGATTTCTGGATCCCACGCGATACAAATAATGTAATTGTTTGCGTCAATGACAAATAGTGGCCACTCGACACGCAGCCCCATAGCCATACTAATGGGCCATGACCCATAGGCTTTCATTTTATCGCTCACTATGACGACGCTGTTTTTCGTAGGCAGAAACTGCATTTTACATTACATATGTTAGACTATAAGCGATGTCTGCTTAATGTAAGCTGCGATATAGTCAAGTAATGCAATACCAGAGATTATTTTATATATTTAAAGACTGAAATCTTTGTTTTTACCGCTAAAGTAATGCCAATTTCTTCCATGACGGCTTCTGTCGAAAATATAGTCAATAATATGAGAACGAGTCATATATTTATTTCTAGACTAAAATTCCAACCGATTCAACAAAATGTGAACATAATCTGTGAAGGAATATTTATCACAACTACGTGCATTGTTGTCGTATAAATCTAAACGAGGCATGTTGTTGAATAATGTGATGGCATCAATAACATTAGTACTATGTAATATACATTATATTTCATTTTACTAATAATAATAACATTATTTTATTCTAATTTGTGTGTGCACAAAATAGATCATTCTACTTTTAATTATAAAACATTGACTAGTTAGCTTGATAAAGCTATGTCTCCATTATTGTGTACAAGGGGGCCTATTACTCAATTTGGCTCTGTGATAGTACCGCTTCAATACCACAACGGGACTCTCCTGACTGTTTATAATTGCTATTGTCACAAAGGCCTAATTAATATGTAGGGCTTTCCAATATATATGGGTAAAAGTGTAGTTTATTTTATTTCATGTGGAAATTCAAAGCATATGACATAATCATTATAAAAGCATATATATATATGTATATATACATTTTTTTTTTAGGACATTGCAACTAGCTAATTTTTCGCTCGGTCCCTTTTTTTAGTTGTTTTTTTATAATAATAATAAACTTCTTATGCGTCAAAATCCTTTGCATCGTAGAGGCGGATCCAGGGGGATTGGGGACACGTTGCCACGTGTCCATTAGACCTTTGGAATTTCTTATAGGCCAACTAGCAAATTTTTTGCTCGGTCCCTTTTTTCAGTTGTTTTTTATTATAATAATAAATAATAAACTTCTTATGCGTCAAAATCCTTTGCGTCGTAGAGGCGGATCCAGAGGGATTGGGAGCACGTGTCCACGTACCCATTAGACCTTTGGAATTTGACCGCGCTATGTCTGCGCTAGAGTGCCCCCTAGACCTTTCGAGTGTTCTCCCGTTACGTGCCCCCCAGACCGCCAGAAATAGGGAACGTCGATCGCCGCGAAAAAATGTTCAACACCCGTCTCTTCCGATCATGATCCGACGGAAGTGCATGGTACTTGAGCTCCGGCGAAACATCTTCATCCACCCCCCCCCCCCCCCCCCCGTCTTCCGATGTCATGATCCGACAGTGCGACGATAAAGTGGCGACAGCACAGAATCGTGCAGAAGCTCAGCCCACCCAATATGAAATAGCTAGATTCGGCCGCCGATGGATGTTTTGGGCGAGCCTCAGGGGAGTTTTAGCCCCGCCGTTACATTTCTCGCGCAAATTGACTGGTCTTTTATTGCAGACGTTATATAACGTCTGCTATATAGCATACACTATCCAGGTCCAGCCCTGTTAAAGTAAGTGTAACTTGAAAATACAATATACTTATACGATTTTACATGCTAATTTGATTTAGATAAACATAGTGCCCTTATACGGATAACGTCTAATAAATTGATAAACTCAATAACTTGAATCCAACCGCCTTATGCACATGATCACATGAACGAAATAAGCACATACCTGCGTGCACAGCCTCACTGTGTAAAGTTATGCCTCATTATAGTTATGCAGGCCCGAAGGCTGGAGGTGCGATAGGTGCGTAAGGTTCCCGCTGAAGCAAGAGTGGAGGTTTTTGGAGCCTCAATTAAGCCTTAATTGAGGCTCCAAAAACCTTAATTTAAGGGGGTGCGTTTGGAGGTTTTGTGGACCATGTCAACTGCAAATTGAAAAACGCTCCCTAAAAATACCAACCGTGCAATGGGATTGTATATAAATTATGATAAATCAATTAAATTTGCTTTATACATTTATCGAATGTTTCGGACGAACCGTTAGGATCTCACAAGCTAGAAACGAACAATCAGTTACAGAAGTAATTATCGCAAAAGTGCATCGCAACCGCAATGTATCAATATGGCGGCGTAACCTTAGCTTGTTGTCTTGAACGGATGATGGTCGACGACAGTGTAAACGGCGTCAGTTACCCAGCCAATATTTATAAACTTTTATAGATTGGCAAGAAACAGACATATATAATAATAGCACGAAGATATCCGTAGTTAACTATGTCGACCAGTTCTAGGCCATCGTCCGCGTCTTCCAACCACCATGACCATGTTCTTCCACCCATCATCACGAATGAGAAGGACCGACAGTTTCTCGCGACTGTCACATCGCACATCAACGATGAGCTGGACCGTATTGACCCAAACGATGGCGAACAAGTTTTTGTAGTGTACAAAGGAGCCTTTGACATGGTAAATGCGGTGTCAAAAGTTAACACAATGTTATGACATATGATACGGGTAACGGGAGAAACACATAAATAATGTCCTGTATTGTGTGTCGATCAGGCTCATTGTCACTGTAAATTGGTATTCACAATGACTGTTAGTGTCACTGCCACTCAGTTTTATAGCTGTGCGACTGTAAGGATGTTTTAATAGCTTCTAATTTGCTACTGCAAAGCACACAGTACGCTAATACTTTGAGCATACTAATTTACTACTAATTATTACAAATACGGACAATATATAGATGTGCGGTTATATTCTTTCAGGTGATAAACTATGTGACATCATACAAGCCACTGCTGACAATGATAAAGGCAGAATATGAAGACATAGTCGAATCAATCCAGCAAGGCCAAAGAGATGCCTTCTATCTGTCAGGGAAACTGAAGGCAATGTCGACTGAACCATGCACCTTAAGGAACTACAGAAGACGAGCCGATGAGCTGGAACAGAAGTGAGTATTATGCAATAATAATACAAACAATCATCAAATATAAGTAATGCTGTCAGTTCAGAATACCTTCATCACCAAGTAAAGGGTGGATAATGTTTTAAATGAGAATATTGTATTTAATACCTGCATCTAGGATGTACTACATGTAAATTAATTTATTGATAATTTTTAATTTTGAAGTCTAATTATATATAGACATGTATATATATATATATTAATACAGTATTTTATTATTTTGCATGTTACTTTTATCTCCATATTTAACTGCCAATCTTTAATTCTATGTATCATTATCATTTACTTTTTAATTTCTTGTATTACAACTTTAACACTGATACAACATGGATTGTCTGTAGAATGTCTGTAGTCCAAGCTGACAATGAGAGACTGAAGAAGCAGCTGAGTGAGCTGAGAGCCGCCAGAGAGAGTCGGCGAAGAAAGACCCATGCGGTGCAAGATGCTCCCAAGAAAGTAGTTCGCACAGACCGGAGACGGGTGCCAGGTTGGCAGCACTTCTTTGCCCATCACTTAGCCTGCAATCATATTTGATTTTATGTAGTGCAGTTTCCATGAAATCTCATTGCAGCTTACCTAGAATTCATGAAATAAATTTATAAAAATAAGATAAACTATATGAAAAACTAATAATATATTTAGGTACATGTAAACCAAGTAAATATAAATGTAATTAAAAAATAGAAGTAAAACCAGTGGCACCAACTGGTAACATTGACATCCCCCAACTGATGTGTTGTCTGTCTAGCTGTGACACCCCAACTGAATTGCTTTCTCCATGAGACCCCCAAACTGATTTGCTATCTGCATGAGACCCCCAAACAGATTTGCTATCTGCATGAGACCAACTGATTTGCTATCTGCATGATACCCACCAACTGATTTCCTATCTGCATGAGACCCCGAAACTGATTTCCTATCTGCACGAGACCCCCAAACTGATATGCTATCTGCATATGACCCCTCCACTCATGTGCAAACAGGATTAACAGTGTGTGACCATCCTAAATGATATGCTGTCTGTGACACCCCCAACTGATCTGTTGCCTGTGATCCTCCCAATTAATTTGCTGTCTGCAGCATGTGACCCCCCCCACTGATGTTGCATGTGACACCCCCAGGCCTAACTCTGGAGCAATCAACTGACCTACGCACTCTGAAACGAGAGCTGGAGAAGCTTGAGAAGCAGCTGCGAGAGTTGAGTCTGACCCATCGTACCCGCTACCTGCCCAAGGACATCACTGACCAGCTGAAGGAACAGCTTGCCGCCAAGGTCACTTTGAGGGATGAGTTGCTCGAGCAGACTGACATCCTCAAGATAAAACGAAAGAAGCTGAAAGGTGTTGTGGAAAATAACTTTTGATAAAATCTTATAGTTTACACCAATTCATGGAGCAACAAATAAAATGCATTAATTATCACTCTTACACATGTTTGACCTTAAATTCGTTCCCATGGACCAATTAATTTTATCATCGATTTATAGTGAACAAACTGCCGCAGTTACACCCTCTGAAGAGTGGCTCACCGCTAAATTTTCAAGTAAGTAAATACATACATCAATAACCTTAAACTTGTACTTATGTGTGTCTTTAAATGCATTGCCGATTACAGATCAGAGGCCAATGGTCCCAGGAAACTTCCTTTTTGTTTCTGAATATTTTGGCCATGTCTCATTACCATTGTCAGTGGATTTGCTTCATGACACATGATTGAAATATTCACAAAATGAAAAGCACGTTTCCAAGAAATGCCACCATCTTACTCTATCAGTCGCACACTGAGTAAGAAACAATATACAGAATTGATGGAAAAATGCTACAAACAATAAACTACAACTACAAATAATTACAAACGTGGAAAATATTATCAAATATGTCCAGATTGCTGCAAAATGCATCAAGATACAGATGTCATTTGAACAAGAAGGCCGGTAGCTTTTATTATTATGCAAATGTGTTATGATTATTATTAATATTAAATGTGAATGCAACATATATACCAGGCTGTAGCTTTCACTATTACATGTCAATAATATAAATTATGTAAACATCAACTGTTGGTGTTTTTGTAGCTGCACTACAAGCAGCAGAGGCATACATGGAGATCCAACCACTCCACCAGACTATTGGAGATGCCGTTGTTGTTGCCTTGACAGCGTGGGCAAGAAAACAACAGGAAAAAACAGAATATGGTATGTTATATATACTTATATATATAAATATATAATAATAATAATTTATCAGAAATAAGTAAGCATCAAGATGAATGAAATAACAGGGTTACATAATGATTAAACAAGAAAGCATCCGAGATGTTCACATAAATATCGGTATTATACGTGCAGTCACGGCATACAAAAGTATACATAAATTTATGTCGCCTTTCCTTATTTCTGAACTGGGTAGTTTTCCTTTTGTATAATGTTCTATCGAACAATATTTTGCTGTGTTATTTATTACCCACCAGATATCCTGGATGTGAATTACTAAACAGAAATAATTATTTGGGTCATTTCAGGTTCTTACACATTGGACCATTTAGGTAACCTATACAATCTAAAACACAAATGAAAGTACCATATTGAAATTAAGGTTAGTGTACACAACATAATCTATGTTGTAACTTACTACATTTCGAAAACATAATTTATATTTACAATTTAAATGCATTTGTATTCTGTGGCAATTATTAAGTTTATTATATATATATATATATATATATAATAAAATATATATGTGGCAATTTTAATTGTATTATATATATATATAATTATAAATTTATATTAATTAGTATATATTACATTATTATTTTGATATATATATAATTAATAAAATTAATATAAAATTAAGCATGCATGGTAGGAACATGATATGTGGGTCATGTGACAGGAAAACAATAACTGATGACATCATAATATTGGTGGTTGTTCAAAATGTACACCAGCCTGCTACAGTCAGTGTTTGCTTTAATATGTGTCTCTCAGAGATGTTTTTGTGTTGTTATTATAAACCTTGTTAGCAATACACAATTTTGAATGCAGGTTTGAGTGAAGACAGTATGACACATCAGGCACAGAGTGATAATGATGATCCAAACAAGGAAAATGAGGCGGAAGCAATGTTGGAATATATTGAAAAATTCACTGAACTCATTGAAGATCAACACTATGAAGAGGCCGCCCTTCATGCAGCCAACAGTCCAAAAGGAATTCTTCGCACACAAGAAATACTTCACCGATTTAAGGGTAGGTGATTTTTTAATGTTTACGTGTGCCTGTGTGTGTATTTATGCATGTGTATGTGTGTAATGTATGCATACCTTGCTGCATGGCTTCGGAGTGGCTGGAATTAGCATTTGTCTTGTTACTGGTGAACCCCTCTTGAAACTCTAGGTGGTTTGTTCTTTGTCCTGCCATTGTTAACATACAGCCTAGGCACTTTGACCTGTTGTACCCAACTGTGTGACCCGATCTATTGCCCTTATAAGTCAAACTGTGATTGCGTGTATTGGAAGTTTTTGAGTTAGCGCCATTTCAGATCATATCTCACTGAATGTGTTTGAGCATTGTGGGAATCACAGTGCATTTCAGTCAAATGTCATTGGTTCTGAAGTAAAGGGTAACTAAAACTTTGTTTTGTTTTTAGAGGCAAATGCAAAGACTAAGAAGGGCCGAAGCGCAGTGTTGGCCTTTGCGGATGCTCTGATGTCTACAGTAGATGCGTACGGAGTGAAGCCTGATGAATACATGTCATTAGAATGTGTCAAAGCAGCACTAGCAGCAAACAAACTGAATTTAGTTTCTCACTGGATGGCACAAGATAGGTTTGTTTCTATGGCACCTTTTTCAGGACAGTCAACACAACATTTAGAATGATGACACGTTTAACCTTTGACTGTTGGAGGTCCATTTTCAGTTTGCTTTGTTTGCTCCTATTCTTTCCAAAATGTTGACCGAATCCAATAACAAATATTTAATAGTTTATATGAGGCCTTCACCAAAAGTAAATAAAAAGTTTGAATAAATAAGCAAGTATATTGTAGTTGCTACCAGACTTTTTTGTGAAATGTGACCAGTGAAAAATGTGTACTTTATGTCATACATGTGTAGACTTTCTTGGTCTGATATAAGCAATTATTATTATTAATAATACTCGTCAATGTTTGGATTAGCAAATTATTTCCAAAATCATCACAACTAAAATGTTGTGAATAATCCATATAATTGATTACTGTCAACGTTTGTAATATTACCTGTATATTACAAGTATGGCAGTGGTTTTTGACAAAAATACTCCAAATGTGTTTCTTCCATTTTCCAATAGCTTTGTATGTTTACTATCAATATAGGTACCTTTTATAACAATTACATATCTCTAAATCATCTTTATTCGTTGATAAAGTGTGGTTCTTTCAAGCATTCAAAGTGGTTATTCAATCTTTCATGAACATTTACAGAAATCGCATTTTTAGCAACATAAACTTGCAACATTCCAGAACTAAAAATGGTATGTTAATCTGGTTTGGATTGTTGTGTTCTCCTAGATATTCTCCATAATTTATATATAACATTTTGGTTTTATGCTTTATCTCTGGACTATACCAAAATGTGTCCAAAAATGTTGCATTTACAATTACATATTTTGAAAATTCAAAATAAAATATAAATATTCAAATAATTTGAAATGTGTTTTATACAAATTGTGGAGAATATCACACAGAACAAAAAAATCCAAACCAGATTACCACATCATTTTTAGTTTTGGAGTGTTGCAATTTTTAGATGTGCTATAAATTCCATAATTTGGTGGCCATTTTGTTTGATACCATGGAAATGGGGGGGTTGGACAGAAAAAAGTCCGAATTTATTTTACTCAGTAGGACCTTCTCTACATCAACGGTACATAAAAAAAAATTTAATTGTGCATTAAACAAATTCCTATCTAGCTGCCATACCAGCCCTTAACCTGCTAACTCTGGAGCATTTTGAGTTGATTTCCTCCCAGGCACCGACGTTCAGAACCATTTAGAGGACAGATTGTATGGCGAGACATTCCTCACAGGACGCCACAGTTACAAATCAAAATTGGTTACCGGTATATCTTAAATTTACTATATACAAAATTGGTTATAATATCTTAAATTTACTATAGTAATTATTATATATATATATATATATATATAGTCATTAAATAACAAAAAATTCAGGACCCATTTATTTATTCTGTACAAGCAAGAATTTGTTATAAATGAGTTCGTTATATCCGAGCTTTACTATTTAAAAAAATTCTTCTTTCAGAGTGACTCTATCACACGAACTTGGCCAGAGGTTGCATGAGTATGCAAGACAGAAGTCCGCTGGCAATCAACAGTGTCTCGCCCTAGTGCAGAAAGTGTACACTGAGCTGAAGCTCCACCTGGCGGTCGTTAAGTGCATGTTCGATCAATGGCGGGTGCGACAGGGGCTGGAGTACGCCGCACAGGTGGCCTTGTCACAGGAGGACTGTTTGGAGCTGCTGGGATTGTATCCCCACACTGCCACGCTTGAGGTTTGTATGAAAGTTGTTGGGAGTGTATCCCCACACTGCCATGCTTGAGGTTTGTATGAAAGTTGATGGGATTGTATCCCCACTTGTATCCCCACACTGCCACGCTTGAGGTTTGTATGAAAGTTGTTGGGAGTGTATCCCCACACTGCCATGCTTGAGGTTTGTATGAAAGTTGATGGGAGTGTATTCCCACACTGCCACGCTTGAGGTTTGTATGAAAGTTGTTGGGAGTGTATCCCCACACTGTCATGCTTGAGGTTTGTATGAAAGTTGTTGGGAGTGTATCCCCACACTGCCACGCTTGAGGTTTGTATGAAAGTTGTTGGGAGTGTATCCCCACACTGCCACGCTTGAGGTTTGTATGAAAGTTGTTGGGAGTGTATCCCCACACCGCCACGCTTGAGGTTTGTATGAAAGTTGTTGGGAGTGTATCCCCACACTGCCACGCTTGAGGTTTGTATGAAAGTTGGTGGGAGTGTATCCCCACACTGCCACGCTTGAGGTTTGTATGAAAGTTGTTGGGAGTGTATCCCCACACCGCCACGCTTGAGGTTTGTATGAAAGTTGTTGGGAGTGTATCCCCACACCGCCACGCTTGAGGTTTGTATGAAAGTTGTTGGGAGTGTATCCCCACACCGCCACGCTTGAGGTTTGTATGAAAGTTGTTGGGAGTGTATCCCCACACCGCCACGCTAGAGGTTTGTATGAAAGTTGTTGGGAGTGTATCCCCACACCGCCACGCTTGAGGTTTGTATGAAAGTTGTTGGGAGTGTATCCCCACACCGCCACGCTTGAGGTTTGTATGAAAGTTGTTGGGAGTGTATCCCCACACCGCCACGCTTGAGGTTTGTATGAAAGTTGTTGGGAGTGTATCCCCACACCGCCACGCTTGAGGTTTGTATGAAAGTTGTTGGGATTGTATCCCCACACTGCCACGCTTGAGGTTTGTATGAAAGTTGGTGGGAGTGTATCCCCACACTGCCACGCTTGAGGTTTGTATGAAAGTTGTTGGGAGTGTATCCCCACACTGCCACGATTTAGGTTTGTTTGAAAGTTGATGGGATTGTATCCCCACACTGCCACGCTTGAGGTTTGTATGAAAGTTGTTGGGATTGTATCCCCACACTGCCATGCTTGAGGTTTGTATGAAAGTTGTTGGGAGTGTATCCCCACACCGCCATGCTTGATGTTTGTATGAAAGTTGTTGGGAGTGTATCCCTACACCGCTGTGCTTGAGGTTTGTATGGAAGTTGTTGGGAGTGTATCCCCACACTGCCATGCTTGAGGTTTGTATGAAAGTTGTTAGGAGTGTATCCCCACACTGCCATGTTTGAGGTTTGTATGAAAGTTGTTGGGAGTGTATCCCTACACCGCCATGCTTGAGGTTTGTATGAAAGCTGTTAGGAGTGTATCCCCACACTGCCATGCTTGAGGTTTGTATGAAAGTTGTTGGGAGTGTATCCCCACACCGCCATGCTTGAGGTTTGTATGAAAATTGCTGGGAGTGTATTCCCACACCGCTGTGCTTGAGGTTTGTATGAAAGTTGTTGGGAGTGTATCCCCACGCCGCCATGCTTGAGGTTTGTATGAAAGTTGCTGGGAGTGTATCCCTACACTGCTGTGCTTGAAGTTTGTATGAAAGGTGTTGGGAATGTATCCCCACCCTGCCATGCTTGAGGCTTGTATGAAAGTTGTTGGGAGTGTATCCCTACACCGCTGTGCTTGAGGTTTGTATGAAAGTTGTTGGGATTGTATCCCTATGCCGCCGTGTTTTAGGTTTGTATGAAAGTTGTTGGGAGTGTATCCCGACACTGCTATGCTTGAGGTTTGTATGAAAGTTGTTGGGAGTGTATCCCTACACCGCTGTGCTTGAGGTTTGTATGAAAGTTGTTGGGAGTGTATCCCCACACTGCCATGCTTGAGGTTTGTATGAAAGTTGTTGGGAGTGTATCCCTACACCGCCATGCTTGAGGTTTGTATGAAAGCTGTTAGGAGTGTATCCACACACTGCCATGCTTGAGGTTTGTATGAAAGTTGTTGGGAGTGTATCCGCACACCGCCATGCTTAAGGTTTGTATGAAAATTGCTGGGAGTGTATTCCCACACCGCTGTGCTTGAGGTTTGTATGAAAGTTGTTGGGAGTGTATCCCCACGCCGCCATGCTTGAGGTTTGTATGAAAGTTGCTGGGAGTGTATCCCTACACCGCTGTGCTTGAAGTTTGTATGAAAGTTGTTGGGAATGTGTCCCCACACTGCCATGCTTGAGGTTTGTATGAAAGTTGCTGGGAGTGTATCCCTACACCGCTGTGCTTGAGGTTTGTATGAAAGTTGTTGGGAGTGTATCCCTATGCCGCCGTGTTTGAGGTTTGTATGAAAGTTGTTGGGAGTGTATCCCCACACTGCCATGCTTGAGGTTTGTATGAAAGTTGCTGGGAGTGTATCCCTACACCGCTGTGCTTGAGATTTGTATGAAAGTTGTTGGGAGTGTATCCCTACACCGTCGTGCTTGAGGTTTGGATGAAAGTTATTCAGAGTGTGTCCCTATGCTGCCGTTCTTGAGGTTTGTATGAAGGTTGCTGGGAGTGTGTCCATACGCCGCCGTGCTTGAGGTATGTATGAAGGTTGCTGGGAATGTATTCGTATGCTGCCGTGCGTGAGGTTTGTATGAAAGTTGTTGGGAGTATACCCTACACCATCGTGCTTGAGGTTTGTATGAAAGTTGCTGGGAGTGTATCCATACGCCGCCATGCGTGAGGTTTGTATGAAGGTTATTGGGAGTGTATCGCTACACCGCTGTGCTTGAGGTTTGTATGAAGGTTATTGGGAGTGTATCCGTACGCTGCCGTGCTTGAGGTTTGCATGAAGGTTGCTGGGAATGTATCCGTACGCTGTCGTGAGTGAGGTTTGTATGAAAGTTGCTGGGAATGTATCGCTACACCGCTGTGCTTGAGGTTTGTATGAAAGTTGCTGTGAGTGTATCCGTACGCCACCATACTTGAGGTTTGTATGAAAGTTGCTGGGAATGTATCGCTACACCGCTGTGCTTGAGGTATGTATGAAAGTTGTTGGGAGTGTATCCCTACGCTGCTGTGCTTGAGGTTTGTATGAAAGTTGCTGTGAGTGTATCCGTATGCCGCCATGCTTGAGGTTTGTATGAAAGTTGCTGGTACTGTATCCGTACGCCGCTGTCCTTGATGTTTGTATGAAAGTTACTTGGGACATATCTGTTTCTTCATTCCAATCTCCTCTTAATTATTAGGCCATTACACTTATAAGGAGATTGAATATGGGATAGCTGTTTTCCTGGATATTATATATATATATATGTATTAAAATCCGATTTCATTGTTTGCATACATTTGTTATTACAATTTTAGTAAACTATGTTTATGATGTCAATATTTAGGCAGGATTGTGATATTGGGAAACTAGAATCATGGAACATAACTTAGAATATGTCAAAATTTATCCTTCCACCACGGAAAGTATAGTTTTTGTGAAGTTAAACTACCATAATTTAGAACAGCTGCCATTTTGGCTTTGAAACTATGTGGGCCTATAATATGGCATAGATTTACCATGAAATTGACAGAACAGAAGCATTCCAGGAGAACTAAGTATCATATGGTGGGTTTTGTGGCAAAACGCAATATGTCCATTTTTTGTTTATGACAAGAGCGCACTTCTGAGAGGATGGCCAGGGTTGCCCTAGTTAGCCCTCCCCTTATGTCATGAACACCCTGACTTTAGCCATGCTGGCAGGTAACGTAAAAGCTCAGTGAATCATACCGAGTGCAAGTGTACCATGTGCCTTCGTCCTCAAGGTATTCGTGACGTAAGGGGAGGGATGACAAGGCAACCTTGGCTACTCTCTTCACTCTGCACTTTTGAACACAGTTGTTCAGGAAATGCAACATTTAACAGTTTTGACGTATGTTTGTCTGATGCAGGGCATGCATGAGATGCGACTGCTTCCTATAGGAGTGATTGTGCTCTACTTTGAAGGAACCGAGCTGTTTGATATTGGCATCAACCTGCTCCACAGCATCTCGAAACATAAACAAAAAGGACAAGGTAATGGCTCTACACAACCTGATGTTTCGGGTGGTGAAAATAAAATCTTTATTACGTTTACTTTCCTTGGTGTATGTACCGAGTAGAAAGAACAAATGGTTTTATTATTTCTTCAGAAAGATTCAAGAAACTGGGGCATGTCCGCACACTTATGGTGTAATTTGACATAACTAGTTTGCGCATAATGCTAAAAATGTATCATGTTGTAGCTGATCTGTATATTTCGTAGTTACTGTCAGTGTGGACATGCCACCTTCCCTACATGTAAAATGAAGTGACTGAAGTTTTCAAAACAGCAGCAGATGGACTCGAAACCCGGTCCTTTTGGTTGACAGTTTGGGGTTATAATCCCCGAGGTACTGCGTGTCACTGCATTACAGCTGTGAGCAATCATAATTCTGATGGAACATACTCAGCTCTTTCTTAAAGTGCGATTCTTTGACATGTATGAGGTACAAAAGAGTGAGATCCTGAGTGAATGAGTGAGATCCTGAGTGAGTGAGTGAGTGAGTGTGAGTGAGTGAGTGAGTGAGTGAGAGGGTGGGTGGGTGCATGAGTGCGTGTGTAGGTGCATGTATGATGTATGGAGGATGTCATAGCAACGTAGATCAGTTTGACATAAGAAACACAATAATAGACGTACGCTTATCCCTGCCATTTCACCCATACCAATATCGTGTTTGCTTGTGCAACACCGCCTGATGGAAAAGAATAGGTATACTATCACATTGGGACAGCTAGTGAATGTTTTATTAGTTAGGCCACAGACAGACGAGAGATATTAACTGATGTCACATATATTTATGTTGCAGGAGACTGGAATGCCTTACACCGTGCTGTGTATGAGGACACAGAAACGACGGAGGAAGAGTGGGCTCGCATCGCTGACCGCTGCAATGAGGTCGGTTACCAGATGGTCGCTCTCGAGATATCGGCGACCGTCCTGATACAGGGCGTCACGGCGAAAGCCATCCTCATGGCCAATCGGCAACACAGTGTGCGTACCGTCAGGGGCAATGTCACGCCACCCCTGTCACCAATGCCAAAGAAGTCGTTGGAGAACAATTGAAGCATTATAGAGAGGTTCACCACCAGGATCAGTGACACAGACGGTGTCTCCGAACCGACTGAAGGCTGTAGTGACTGTAGCTACTCCAGTGTTGGAGAAACTCGCTGCTTGCAAGCAATAGATAGCACATAGAGAGAATGATGGCAGGCGCCACGTTTTATAGTCGCCTATACGTTGGCAAGATTCCTGAATGTGCTAGACAGATTCATGCCTTTACCATCTGATGATGATACATGTATTAACATAGCGCACCGAACAGTTAGATATTGATTTCTTTCAACCACGTTGACTAAACAAATTATGTCACCCGGTAATAGTTTGCACCATGGTGATGACCGGGACAATTATGTCTTTCTTGAACAAAACTAATTGTTCCATTCCCGTAGATAATGTTATCATATGAACCGCTTGTCCCGTTATGCTCACAAGAATAATGTCATATTTGAACGGTGTTCCCCCATTATGCTGACTAAGATAATGGCATCATTTTAACTGTGTTTATTCCATGAAGTTAATATACAATGCTGTATAGATTCGTATGTTGTTGATAATAAAGTAACAAAATAATTGAGGACATAGTACAACCGTGTCGTCGCGTCGTGTCCTAGCGTATAGATAGATGTACATGTACCTAAGTGTGTATAATGTCGCTAATCTTGACCTACTGCACGGGTTCTATAGGAGATATCAATCGATACTCCTGCGTCTGTGTTCTGTCGTAGTCTTGATTTCCACTTGCGATCATTAGTTCGTTGTCTGCCCACTTGGTCTACACAGACAGTGGGTAATAGGTACACCTATGACCAACTTGTAATAACTATAATCCCTGTCGGAACTTTGTAATTAGAGTATAGGGTGGGGGGTCAGATGGGCCCTTTAAGGTCAAATGACGCGTATATTCCTTTAATGCTAATTGGACTGAACTTGTTTTAATGAGGTATGTGGGGTGGGTCTTGTCCAACTTATATTGTGAAAGGAATGATTTTTAGACACATCGTTATGAAGAACAGCGCCAAAATGCAAGTGGGTGTACCGATGGACCATCTGACCCTGCACAATGAGGTCAGATGGGCCGGTCACCAGGAGTTGTTTATCTGTCAGTTTATGTATCTTTATCATATGCAATATCACCACAAGCACACTTCTGTACATTTTCTTACATTTAGCATACACAAAGGTCGAGGCTATATTTGGCGGAGATAGATCGTAGAAATTGGTGGTGTAAAAAAGTGGATAAACAAGTGGAATTACTGATTGATAAGTATTATTTTTGCCTTAATATCATTCATAAAGTTGCAATAAACATATATTGAGTAGCAGTTGTGCTTAAAGTTTGTTAGTTAAAGTATTTTAGAACACCTTAGTATAGTGAGTGATAATAGGGTAACTCAGTTAGGCGGCTTAGCCTTCGATAAGTTGTAAACAAGATTTAACAAACCTGATTATGTGGTAGAATATATAGGAGATAAAGTAACAACCATCAAACTACTTTACATAAGATAATATCTGTGTAAGCCAGTACTTGCTATATATTTTGGTTAGGTAGCATTGTTGTTAAAATTAAGCAAGGGCGATAGTCGGGCGGCGTAACCTAAATAAATAAAGCAGCCTAACATAACGTAATTGATTGTATTTAAATTAGGTCACTACCGGTGATGTTAGCGTTCGTGTTAGGATAAATAGTCGGCTGTGTAATTGAAATTTGTAACCTAAAGTGTGCTGTAGTACACAGGAAACAGTCTTTATAAAGACTAAGTTAGTTAAGTTATTAAATAAATTCTGATCGGGATATGGCGCCTTGCAAGCGGCAAGTCAAGGCAAAGCGACACTTGGTGTGCGATCACTGCCACAGCTGGGTAGATTTTGCATCGTCCGGGTGTGGAAAGTCATGGGCAGAAACCATGGAGGAAGGATTCACCTTTCAGTGCATTGGATGTTGGAAGGTGGAGTGTTTGCAGAAGGAGATAGTTAGGTTGACAGATATTGTGAAGGGAATGGAGATGGGAATTAGCAAGGAGGCAGTTCGAATGGAGAGAGACGACAGGGAGAGAGGTGAGGATACTGCAAGACTGAAGGAGAATAGCAGTGGCAAGAAAACTGAGGGAAGGTGATTGGAGGGGAAGAAATTGGAAAATCGACAACAGAAAACGTGACAAGCGTGAAGGTGACAGGGAAGAAAGTGACTGTAGAGAAGGAGGGAGGGAAGATGGAACGGGAGAGGAAAGAGAAAAATGAGAAGGGACGAAGGGAAGTGAGAGCAAATGTGATAGAAGAGAAGTCGATAAAAGGGACGCTGACAGGAGGAAAGGTGACAAGAGAAAAAGCGACAGGAAAGAATGGATCGGAAGAGAATGTGACAGGAGAGAAGACGGCAGGGGGGAAAGACAACAACCAGACATATGCAAACCGAAGAAGGAGCTATTCTAAGGCAGTGATTGAGGGGGCAATGAGGAAAGAGAGGGTGTTTATGGGTGACTCCATTATGAGAAAGACGGACAAGACACTGAGCGAGGGGAAGGACATCGTTGTTTATTTACCGGGGGCTAGGATTGAACATGTAACTGACAGGGTAGAGAAGGTATTGGGACATGGCAAGGGGGGGTCTATACTGGTACATGTAGGAACAAATAATGCAGACAGGGAGGGAACAACTGCGATAGTACAGAAGTATAGACAGTTAGTGAGGAAGCTAAAGAAGACGAGAGTCGAACAGGTTATTTTGTCAGGAATTTTGCCAGTAATGGGAGGAAGGGGGGCAACGTATAGAAACTGCAAGAGGATGGCGATCAATGCACTAGCTGAGCAGATGTGTGAAGAAGAGGGGATGGGATTCACAGATTTATGGGGATACTTTGTTGGGAGGGAAGATATGTACATGAGATATGGCCTCCATCTTAGTGGAAAGGGGGCAGCAGTTTTCTCAGAGAATCTGCTGCAATCTGTTGACAGTGGGACAGGTTTCATCTATTTAAACTAGATTCGCAGGGGGGACTCACAGAAAAGCCTGAAAATGGAGGCATAGATAAAGACAGCACAAATAAATCAACAAATAACAGTCTGGAAAACTCTTCTGAAGCTGGATATAAATGTGTTTGTTTAAATGCAAGGAGTATAGTAAACAAAAGAAATGAACTAAACATTATGGTAGAAGATATTGACCCTCATATAATAGGTATAACCGAATCCTGGACCACCACCGATATATCAGATGCTGAATTGGGACTGACAGGATATGTAATGTTTAGAAAAGATAGAATAGGAAGAAAGGGAGGTGGAGTTATTTTATATATTAAAGAATCTATTCAGGCTTATGAAATAAAATTAGAAAGAGAAGCAGATTGCGAAGAAGCTGTTTGGTGTAACATAGTTACAGGAAACTCAACGTTAACAGTTGGGTTAGTTTATCGAAGTCCAAACATAAGCATAGAAGAGAATGAAAAAATACAAAACGCTACAAGGGAAGTAAGCAAACGGGACTGTATTATTATGGGGGATTTTAACCATGGGCATATACAATGGAAATCTCTACAGAGTATGGGGAGAGAGGACCACAAGTTTTTAGTTTTAGTTCAAGATACATTCCTTTCTCAACATGTGCTAGAACCAACCAGGGGTGAGAATGTGTTAGACATAGTTTTGTCCTCACAGAATGAATTAGTTGACAATGTCAAGATATGTGAGCCACTGGGGAGTAGCGATCACAACCAGATACATTTTACCATCAAAGTAAAATCAGAAAGGAATAGCAAAAAGCAGTATAGGAGAAATTTCCACAAAGGAAGGTATAAGGACATGAGGAAATATTTAGCAAAGATAGACTGGAATAAGACACTGAAAAATAAGACGGCAACAGAATGCTGGAGTATATTAAAGAGTGAAATTAAGTGCATAATCGATAAATTTGTACCCTTCAAAAAACAAGGAAAACGGTCCAAAAAGAAACACTTATCGAAAGAAGCCATTAGAAAAATTAAGTATAAACAAATGATGTGGAAGTCATATAGATGTACTGGAAATGATGAAGACTACAACAGTTATAAAGAAGCACTTAACCAAGCTACAGCTGAAATTAGAAATTCAAAGAGAAGCTATGAACAACAATTAGCGAGTAATATAAAACATGACAGCAAGAGTTTTTATGCGTATGTTCGAAGCAAACAGAAAGTTCAAGATAAGGTCGGTCCTCTAGAAGATAGTGCTGGAAATATAATATCAGAGGGATTCATAATGGCAGAAGACCTGAATGAGTACTTTAGTTCAGTGTTTACCAGGGAAGATATTAGTTCACTGCCAATACCAGAGGCTAAGTTCAAGGGGGCAGATTCAGACTATTTAGGACAATTAATTGTAACACCGGAAATGGTAGCTAAGAAAATAAGGGCTATGAAGGATAATAAATCACCTGGAGTGGATGGTATTCCACCCAAACTACTATTGGAAATTGTAGAACAAATTAACTTGTCATTAGAAGAGGGAGTGGTTCCTTTAGAATGGAAAGAAGCAAACATTATACCGTTATTCAAAAAAGGTTCGAGAAACAAGTCAGAGAACTATAGACCAGTGAGTTTAACATCAGTGATTTGTAAATTATTAGAAAGACTAATTAAAGATCACATGGTGGATTTTCTTGTTAAACAAAACTTGATAAACCCATCTCAACATGGTTTTTTTAAAGCGAGGTCATGCTTAACAAATATGTTATGTTTTTTGGAAGACATCACTAAGTGGGTAGATGAGGGATCACCAGTAGATATCGTCTACTTAGATTTTCAAAAAGCTTTTGACAAAGTACCACATCAAAGATTACTGCTTAAAGTAAACGCCCATGGCATAGGAAATGGTATAATAAACTGGATAGAACAATGGCTGATTGACAGAAGACAACGTGTAGTAGTTGATGGGGAGGCTTCAAACTGGAAATCGGTATTGAGTGGGGTACCACAGGGATCAGTATTAGGTCCTATATTATTCTTAATATACATCAACGATTTGGATGATGAAATAATAAGCAAGGTGTTGAAATTTGCGGATGATACAAAAGTGTTTAGAAGGATTAAAAGTGATGGAGATAGACAGCATTTACAAGATGATCTTGACAGGTTGATCAAATGGTCTGAAAAGTGGCAAATGATGTTCAATTTTGGGAAATGTAAATGCCTCCACATAGGACATGGGAACGAAGAGGTGGAATATACAATGGGGGGTACTGTACTAAGTAGTACTGTAAAAGAAAAGGACTTAGGGTTAACCGTTAGTGCTGATATGAAGATTTCAGAGCAGTGCGGAATTGCAGCTTCAAAGGGAAATCAAATCCTTGGATTAATTAGGCGAAACATAACGTATAAGGAAAAAGAGCTAATAATACCGCTGTACAAAACAATAGTTAGGCCTCATTTAGAATATTGTATTCAAGCGTGGAGGCCATATCGCAGGAAGGACATAGATATGCTAGAAAGAGTGCAGAGGAGAGCAACTAAAATGATACCAAATCTGAGGGATCTTAGTTATGAAATACGCCAAAAAAATGCGGTTTAACAACACTAGAGACCAGGAGATTGAGAGGAGATCAGATAGAAGTGTTTAAAATATTGAAGGGTTATGAAAATATTGATAGAAATATGTTTTTCTCAGTTAAGAAAGATAGAAGGACTAGAGGACATGATCTTGCATTAGCAAAGGAGCAGAGTAGATTGGATATAAGAAAGTTTTCATTTTCACAAAGGACTCTAAATTAATGGAACAGATTACCTGCTGATTGTGTGGGTGCTAGTAGCTTGAATATGTTTAAAAATAAAATCGACACATACCTCAGACGGGCGGGATACACATAGATAAAAAGGTCGGACTCTCGATAAGCCAAGGGCTTCCTTGTCCACCTGCTACCTAGAGTTAATTCTCTGGGTGGCAATCTTGTTAAATCTTGTTAAATTGACTATCAAAAGAACGGAATAACGAAGCCGTAGGAAAATGCGTCGACAGAAATATGTTGCCGGGCCTGCAAAATGTTCAGGTTACAGGCCCGTTTGGCCCTTAACAAGTTCAGCCTTATGTCGAACACTGGTGAAAGACGTCCTACCAAAAATACAATATTAATTACGAGGTTCATGTAAACACGAAGCGCACCGACATCATGTAGGTATAAGTTACAACAGACAGCAAATGTAACGTGGGGTAACGATCAATATAAAACTATCAATCAAACTTAGTTTTGTATAACTGACACGTGTGCAAACGTTCGTCGAGGCATATTTCTTCAGGAAGCGTGGTAAGCCCGTAATGCGGGACATGCAGGTATTGTAAAGCTTGAATTACAATTCTTAATTCCAGTTATGATGAATAACTCAGCACATATCACATGTTAATCACATGTTAAACTCGTTGATCTGTCTTAAGTATAAAAAGTATTGTTGTGGCTCAAGGAACCCCACGGGTGGGGACCCTTGAATAATTTGAAATGCCTCCAGTAATTTGCATACTATATATGTATAAATTAACATATCCGACCCTCACACACGTCATGACTCTCTCTTAGAAGGCGTACATATGATAGTGCAATCGTAATGTTACAAACTGTATTATTTACTGGTTTTTCGCTGAAAACGTGAATAGTGGGCTTAGTGGCTCATACGTCCAACTTTCCACTAGGCCTATTTATAAAATTAATATCTAGGCATATCAATAAAATCAAAAGGATATGTTCCGTTTCCCAACAACTTTGCAGTTCTTGACAATTTAGAATGATCGTTTGATAACTTTTCCAATGCACATTCAATTGAAACGGCCTGACACCTTTTATCTTTTGATGTTGCTTTCGTTTACGCACGTTCTCATTAATAATTATTCTTAAGTGGGTCTGTAATTCCGCGTCAGATATGGATTCAGTCACCACTTCCGCTATATACAAGTGTGCGTAGTAATACCGGAACTAGCACGAATACGAGCATTATGGGAATGAATTTATACTACGAACATGTATTACAAAATGGAGATGCATTTTGTGCAGAACTGCTATTGGTTGCTTTATTATATGTGTATACAATCGATTATTTTCGTGAAAGGTAACAACAATATATACAATGTAAGATATATTTAGGTAGGCCTGTACAGTGACTTCGGAAACACATTGGCGGTGGTATTGGTGCTGGTAGTTCTATATTGTAAAGAATGCCCATTCCTGGTGAAACACATTTACAAATTACACACACACAGACACCACACACACACGCACACACACTCACGGGCACATCTGGTAAGTTGCAGGAGCTGTCGCCGGCGTTGACGTTGGCGATCGAGATGGCTTGCAAGGCGTCAATGACCGTCTTTTCGTGAACACCGTCAAAAATGCCACACATCATCTACAACCGACTGGTGAAAAGGGTGGGCCTCTGATTGTCAAAGTAGATTTTGCTCTTTTCAGAATCATAGACCTGGTAAGTGTATGATATTGTACATGCAACGCTTGCTGTTGTGATATTCTGTTTTTGAATGGATGTCACAATGAATACGAATGCACCATTCATTACCGTCGTCTTTTACATAAATGAACCTATTTTATTTGCAATCTTAATTAAATGTACTCTAAACATAGTGTTCAGATATTCAACTAATTGTTACCCCCGTCCATCACCCTGTTCGCTTTCCTGCACATTTTCTGCACAGTTTGTTGCGACGCCTAGCGGTCGATGTGGCGTCACCACAGATAGCACCGGTAGCATTTATCATGGCGCGCATCTATGCGGGTTGGTGTTTCAGCCCGTACCTAAAATTGCAATCACGGAATTTAATATTATTTTATATCACCGTAGAGATAATAATCTTACATATAAATGTGTCGCTGGATGCACCAGGAATTTTGTTTACTTTTTGAGTTATTGTCGTTTGAACATTGCGAATACTCAAACTCTCAATGGAATTTAATATTTTTTGATGTTATTATTATTAGGAAGAATTTATAAAGCGCTATATTTCCGGGTTAAAAACCTGCTCAAAGGCGTTAACAATATAAAACATATATATATATATATATTTATATATTTATTTGTTTTATATATGTATATATTTATCAGCTCTAAATGATTAAGTTAATAAAAAGGTTAAATAATATGTTAAATAATAGGTTAAATCTATGAGTTAAGTCAATAAAATAATAAATTGAATACAATAATAATTGACCTGGTAAATTAGATATGCATAACATTTAGAATACGAGCCAAATTTAAAATAAATTAGAATTATTAACTTAGTTAAAACGCATAAATAGTCAACTTCACTTAAATGTCACTTCAGCTAACAACATAGCGTTCTATACGTTAAACGGAAGAGATGTGTCTTTAACAATGTCTTGAATGTTGCCACTGAGTTGGCGTCTCAGGCAGCAGGAGGTAGGTTGTTCCACAATGTCGGTCCTGCCACCGAGACGGACCGCCGACCATACCGCTCAAGGTGGTACCTCGGTACTGTCAATAGCCCTTGACCGGCGGATCTCAGTGGTCGGGTGGGTGAATACGTTGTTACCAGTGACGTCAGATACTCTGGGCCGAGGTGGTGAACAGCGCGATACACGAGTAGGAGAATCTTGTATTCGATTCGTTGGCGAACTGGCAACCAATGAAGTTTGAACAGAACTGGTGTGGTGTGATCTGTTC
The DNA here is from genome assembly GCA_963995525.1 of Escarpia spicata. Lineage (NCBI taxonomy): Eukaryota > Metazoa > Annelida > Polychaeta > Sabellida > Siboglinidae > Escarpia > Escarpia spicata. Next base: position 57,690,440 of record OZ023211.1, on the reverse strand, counting down.
TGCGGGTCCCGGTGATGAGCCGCGCTGCAGAATTCTGAACCATCTGCAGCTTATGCAGCAGCGTCTCAGCAAACCACAAAGTAGCGTATTGCCGTCATCGACGCGAGGCACGATTGAGGCAGTAAAAATAATAATCGTGTCTACAAATATCCCTCTGGAAGTACCCATTGTTAATACAATTCTGTCATGTTTCTCATTCCATGCTATATGAACTATATGTTGTGTTAGCTGACATTGCAATCCATGCTATTGTGTGTCAGTGGCACTCTTTGTTATTATTGGACCACCCTCTAGTGACCATTGACCAGACTCGGACCAATTGCTTTACAGTGTCTGCCATCTTGTTTTGTGGAAGTGACCACATGTGTATTCTCAGTTGTTCTGCCAATTAAATGTTTCTTGTATTATGCAAATGTTTGATGGTGATATTCACTGGCATACATGTACACAACAAATTCCTGTGTACATCCAGCGACAAAATTTTAGATAAGATTATTATCTTTATGGTCATATCAAAAATATTAAATTCCGCAATTGAAATTAATGTACAGTTTGAAACAACAAGCCGCACCGCCGCTCGCCGTTCTAAAAGATAGGGCGCGCTCAGCGGCATTGCCTGTAGTGACGTCAGCAACACCCGATTGGCTGATTGCTTTGTAATACGCAAATGACCGAGTTTGAGCGGGCTTAGTAACATGAATTCGCAATGAACAGACTTCATATTGGGCACGTTACTTGACAAGAATATTAATTTTACGTATATGAAGTTTCAAAGACATTTAAACTTTCATTTCACTTAGTCGTTGAATAACTTGTATACCTTCTGAAAACAACGTAGCCTAATTTGCAAGACGCACAATACGACCAACGTGAGACTGCGTCATTGTCCGTGTGGTAGTCAAACAAATGTGTTCACTGGCGCACCTCTGAGGAATAAAGCAGATTGCATACCTAGCTTATATCTAGTTCCTAGCTACAACCTAGCTAGTATAAGTATGCCTATTACCAAAACAAAATATAGTAGAATGGTCTGTCTTAAGATAAAAAAATAATTCTAGTGCCCTGAAAAAAACTGTCAAGTGTTGATACTCTGCAAGTCCGAGTCCGAGTCCGAGCAGAATTTGTTTACTAACAACGGGTATTATATCTATCCGAAAGTACCCGGATCACAGTCTATGGTTCACATTAACATAGAGTGTCCTTCAGGCAATGATGTCTAGCCGACATTATAACGAATATTTCGGATATCAAAGTATCACCTCCCTACGTGTGATTGAGTCACGTAGTCACTAACAAAGTCCGTTCGCCCCTTCTCGGCGGTCCGGTTCAGCCGCGCGATCCCGTCCGATCCCCGACAGGTCAGACTGTGCTCCGCTCCCCAATCATTGCGTTCACGATGCCATGCTGCGCTGCCGCTGTACCCTGACCAGGCGCCGATCACGCTGTCGTACCCCGCCTTGACCGTCGATCACGCGGTCGCATCCAGCCACTACGTCCGTAGTTGACACACTTCACTGCCCACGCTTGTTGTCGCCCTACCCTCCCCGGCTCGACTTTGATGATCACTGCTGTGTGGAGGCCCACGGTCCGCAATGTCTTCACACGCACGTGTTGCCAACACGCCTCGGCAACACGTCACAGCCTCCACCCACCGATTCTTCCAAATAGGTTTAACTGTAACACTTACATAGTCCTCTTTGTTTATATCAATTTGTGCTGGGAGTATAACATTCCATGCCGTCTCCTTAAGGAAGTAGCTAGGGAACATGCCCCAGCCTTGACCCTCCTCTTCAGCAGATCACTAACCACAGGCCAGATCCCTGCAATCTGGAAACAGTCCAGCCCATTTTCAAGAAAGGAGACAGGAACCAAGCTACAACTATAAACCCATCTCCTTGACCTGTGTCTGCTGCAAGCTTCTGGAGCATATCGTGAGATCTGAAATAAGAGGCCACCTAGAACACAACCAAATCATCACTGATGCCCAGCATGACTTTCGCAGGAAACGCTACTACGAAACTCAACTCATCCTCACGGTAGAATACTTTGCAGCGGAACTGGACAGGGGCGGACAGACTGACGTGATATTCCTTGACTTCTCTAAGGCCTTTGATAAAGTACCCTAGAAGAGACTGCTCATGAAGTTGGACTACTGCGGCATCAGAGGGGCAACAAACGCATGGATCGAGAACTTTCTCTCCGGCCGCACGCAGCAGGCAGTAGTAGAGGGAGAAAGCTCGCACACTGGCTCTGTTATCTCAGGAGTACCGCAATGATCGGTTCTGGGACCATCTCTGTTCCTGGTCTACATCAACGATCTTGGAGATGGAGTCAGGGCCAGCCTACGACTATTCGCCGACGACACCATCGCCTATTCCCGGATCAAGACCCCGTCTAATGCAGATGATCTCCAGGAAGACCTAAGAAAACTGGAATTCTGGGAACAGAAAATGGCAGATGTTATTCAATGTTGGAAAATGCCACCTACTGACTGTCACCAAGAAGTAGACAAGGATCTCGACCAGCTACACTGTCCAAAACCACACCCTGGAGAAAGTCACAAGTGTCAAATACCTGGGCATCAAACTCACAGAGACTCTTCACTGGGGCAAACAAGTCAAAGCTGCAGCTACAAAGGCCAACAGACTCAGCGCGTTTGCTTACAGAAATCTGAAAGGATGCTCCACCACCGTCCAGATGCACTGCTTCAAAGGCCTAGCCCAACTAGTCCTGGATTTAGCGTCGGCGGTATGGGATCCCTATCAGCAGCACCTGAAGACCACTCTGGAGATGGTCCAGCGACGCGCAACCCGCCGCATCCTGCACAACTTCAGCCCCACTGCCAGCGCATCAGCCATGGCAGAGCAGCTGAACCTTGAGAACCTGCGACTCAGGAGAACAGTGGATAAGGCTAGCATGATGTACAAAATTATGCACCGCCTTGTCGACCTACACCCACCTCCTGGCCTACTCAAGGCAGCCTCCCGGAAAACCCATGGTCAGCAAAACAAACTCCTACTGCCCCACTCAAGGACAAACAGTTATCTCCATTCCGTCTTCCCATCTGCCATCAGCATGTGGAACTCACTTCCTTCAGACTCCTCCGAAGCCTAGTCCCTCCCAGTCTTCAGGTCCTCCATGAAGAACTGGTTGACTCTCAGCTATAGCCACTACCGTTATAATGCGCAATCTTAACATTCTCAAACTTTTATATGATATATATATTTTAATTCTTTATTATTATTCTGCCCAACCGTTACGAATAATGTAACGGTAAAACAATTTTCTTTTAACTTTTTAATCTTAACTTTCTTAACCTTCTCACTGTTTTTAGTTACATTTTAAACCATTTAACTATTTTAATTTAAAACCCATGCGCACCCTCACAACAACTGTGGAATTATTCCTCAACTGCCGGGGTTTCTACAATAATCCTGAAGAAGAAGAAGAACCTCATTACTCGCCTCACACAAAGCATTACAGTGTCCCCTGTCGTCCTCTACAAAATAGGGTAGCACACTCGTTAAACATTCAATCCCGATCCCATTGATACAGCTTCCTGTATAACGTATCCTTTTATATTCGATCACCAGTACCTAAAACATGACTGAATTTAATCAACCATCAAACGTATCAGACGTGGGTCGGACCCAGTATGGGGCACAACTGTAAAAATCTGCATCTATTTAACTTAAAACACCCGTAATACATACTGAAATAATCAGTGTCGACGGCGTTGAGTTAATTATAGCCGCACCTTCAGGCTGAGTTCACCTTCAGCCGCCCACACACACCACGCAACACAACTCCATTCCACCCAAAGGCCACATGCTAGACTGGCTGGCTTTGTACTCAAGAAACATAATAAAATAAGACAGGTGTTGCCAACCTGCGGCCCACGGGGCTATTTTATGCGGCTCGCGGACTAAAATTTTAATTGTCTACAATGCGGCCTGCGGGATGACAACAGTAGTTGAAGACTGCTTCGTATCCCTCAAGAAAGCCTGTAGAACACAATGAGCGCCAGCGTGAAGACCGCGAATTACGTTCGCGCCCGTGGCCTAAACGACGGGCAGTTCAAAACTTCTTCCGCACGTAGGCCCTACGAGCTGGCACATTGGATTATAGGGTGATGATGAAGCAAAATGGTACAGAAGTACCGGAATTTGCAGATTACAAATAGATTTGCGAGAACATATATAATTAGCATCAATTAGCTTTTCCAGATTGTCTCCGCTTCCGAGATCACGTTGCTAATGTGAGAGACAAACAGCTAAACGCAGAGCTGAGTGTCTTGCCAATCTTAGGACTCGTGGAACTCGACTTGAAACGGAGTGGATGCGCCGGAAGCCGTGCGGACAGAGTTCAACAAACTACAATGCGGATATGTGACTCTCAAAGCTGTCGCCAAAGAGTTGACGCTTGTACAGTTTTACTATACGCATTTGCTGACGAAACAGTTTTTTTCATGATCTGATCAAACACGCGATGCTCATTGCCAATTCGTTTGGTTACACAGGAACTGTAACAAGTGTCAAACAAGTCATGATAATGTCGTTTATGTGCCACGAACAGTGAGTCCTTTTTAAAATCCAATTGTTGTTCACAATTAGACGTTACTGTTTGATGATAATATTAAAATCTTATTCGTGAACTGTAATAATTTTAAAGTTAAATTCCAATGCATAGCGTACTGTACCAGTTCCCACGAGGATTAGGCTAGCAATTGTCAATATACAGTATACAATAGTACATGTGCGGCCCGCTGACTTAGGTGAATCATCTGTTTAGCCCTCCTTTCAAATAGGTTGCCGGCCCATGCAGTAAGGTGATAGGAGAATGATAATGACAACAACCAAAACATCTTCATTATGCAATACGTCCAGTGCCAGAATTAATGTTATAATTGTGTTACACAAATTTAAGTAAAATCATTGTTGTTTTGCTTACTGAACTTTCTTCAGGATTGTTCTTTCTGAATTCAAAATATTTCATTTTGGCATATCCAAATGGTATTTTGTACCTGGCACGTCGCATGTCGACTTCTTCAGTACCTATGGCGCTGTGTAACGTCCTTTGCCAGGTAAAGTGCGTTTAGATATGCCAAAATGAAATATTTTGAATTGCTGCTTTGTGTTTCGCAGGAGGAGACGCTGCACTCGTTGAGATCCGTCGTCTGGATCCGACTGGTAAGAGTCTTACGTTCACAATTATTCGGTCATTCTTCTTATATTAACAGGTCGAATTAAATGGCAATGAAAGGGGATGACATGATTATTTTCACCATGTTTGGAGATGCTAAAGGGATTTATTAATTTACTGTTTTTTAACTTTTTGTTTTTACGTATGACCTTTGATTAAAATTGTCTTTCTAATCTTTACTAGCCGAGTTGCCCGGCTTTGCACGGGATACAAACATTTTCCACATAAAGCCATGTCTATGTCAATGGATCCTACAATCTCGTGCACGGGAATGTGACCCATCCTTAAAGAATTACATTGAAATCGAATCCCCATGTTTTCCCCAAAACAAATAATTGTTGCGTTAGTTCTGAATACTGAATTGTACAGATCCAACCCCAAATGTCCAACACTTGAAACCCACCCACCCCCAAAATGCAGTGCATTTTAAACTGGACTCATCCCAAATTCCTGCAGCCTAAATTGTAACTTGTCACTGGCCTAGTTTTAGGACAACATTGGCTTCTAAATAAACAAAATACCTAAGTACTAAAAAGATACACTGTTCTGAAATGCACGCGCTCGTAAGACTGGTCGCTGCTAAATGCTGGTGCAGGGTTATGCGTTCAGGATTTTCAAACGTCAAACAACTAATCAACATTTCAACGGACATACATCGACAAATTTTTAGATGGTATTATTATCTTTACGATGATATAGAAAAACATTACATTCCACCGCTGGAACTCATCATACAGTCTTTTAAAATATTGAGCACCCAAGTTCTCCCCGAACGAATTTCGAGCAAGTCTAATTCTATGAACCATCCCAATGGATCCGCTAGATCACATCAAACAGAATAAACGGCTATTCCTTTTGATCACATACACAATTTCAGCCCCATACATGCAATACAATACAATACGAATTTATTGTCCAACAATAATAGATACATCGGATCATTTTCTTCTGCTTGCTGAGCATAAAGAGAATGCAAGGCATTGTTAGTAAACATAGTTAAAGTTAGTGCATACAAGAAATAAGTTTAGAATAGTAATACAAACGTGAAAGTAGTTAGTGCATAACAATTATATATTTTAACGGTCGGCTTGTATGTGGTGACTTGTTAACTCAAAGTGACTTATGGCCTGGGGAACGAAGTTGTTTTTGAACCGGTTTTTATGTGCATCTTGGACATAGGTATCGTCTTTGAGACGGACGAAGGTCAAACTCTGTGTACAGTGGGTGGACAGGGTCATTGGCAACTGCACGTGCTTTTCTGATCATCGCGCGTTCACACAACTGAGAGACAGGCGGTGTGGGAATGCCTACGATCTTGAAAGCAATTTTGCAGATACCCCAAAACATGATTTTGTTTGAGACAGACAAAGCAGGGCAGAAACAGATACTACAATACGTTAACATTGACTCTCTGATGCTCCTGTACAACTTGAGCAGACGTTTTGAAATGGTCTTTTTGCACACCTTTAGCATGATGGCGAATCGTCAGTTTGTTGTCAAGTGTTACACCAAGATACTTGAATGTGTCCGTTACCTCCACTGCCTCACCATCAATAAGGAGCGGTCTATCAAACTGGCCACTGGTGCGGAAGTCAATGCAGAGTTCCTTTGTCTTGCGCACATTTAATTAAAGGAAGTTGTTCTCGCACCACATTGATATCGCGGACACAGAGTTTTCATACGCGTGGAACGAATCTGATTCATTCAGGCACGCCACTACCGCTGCTTCGTCCGAGTATTTAATTGAAGATATCAGCGTCACATTCGCTCCTTAAGTCGTTGGTGTACAGTGAGTATAGAATGCAGCTGCCAACGCATAGCTAAAACGGAGATACTAGTCTACCGATAAAAAACCTTCTGTTTTATTATACAGATGTTATTTAAAAAGTAACAAATCCCAACCGGCATATTGAAGCCATTGGTTGACTGAAGACCTACAATGTTTCATCAACCACGCAACAAATTCCAGCAAAAATTGGGTTACTATTGTTATTGCAGGCACGTATGTTTGATCAACAATATCGTTGTATTGTTATAACAATATGCTTGTCCCTGGATTTAACAATTTGCATCGCAGGGCTACACCGGGCTAAAGTATTCGCTTTTTGTGTATAGGAATGGATCGACAAGCGCATGGTGTGGAATCCATCGCAGTACAACAACATCACCAGCTACCACGTCAGTCGCGACCTGTGGATCCCAGATCTCACTCTGTATGACGAGTGAGTAGGTTGTCAATAAAAATGCAGTATAGACAGACACTATTTATTTTGACCATCATAAGTATATAAACTACAATATAAAATTAATTGTAAGGTCAGGGAGGCTCCCATTAAGACAAATATATGCCGCTATCATGGGAGCCACTGATGTAACATAATCATATGATTATTACGTGATCAACTATATATGGATAAATATATGTGTAAACATAGTATGTTTAGTATAGTATATAATAGTATAGTATAATACATAAATTAGTTTAAACAATTGCAAAGTCATGTCTAGTTTAAGAATGACAGATGTAACAGTTAGAAATATGACAACATGATTTATAGTTCTTGATAAAGTATTTTTTTGTATAAGTTAAAAAACATATAAACTATGTGTATAAATTTTAGTATATCTCCATGGGTCGTTACCAAAACAATCCAATCGACCAGTCTGCGTTGGCGAACAGCGCACATTGCATACTACCTGCATGTGGGGTATATGCCTTACTCTACCAATACTAGGGCATAAGCTTCATTGTACATACATGCAATTTATTAACTATCCTAGAGACACGATTGATTGATTGGTTGGTTGATTGATAGATAGATTTATTTATTTATAATTTTAACTCTGTAACATACACTTAATCATACACTATATTCGAATACCGATCAAACAGAAGTTATTAAAAATATAGTTTTATTTCGAAAATATTGATAGAAGTATTTTCTCTCTTAAGAAAGATAGGTGAATTAGAGGACACAAAGTGACGATAGTGAAGGAACCGTGTGATATTAAACATTATACACTATTCATTCTCACAGAGGGCTCTCAATGAATGGAACAAATTATTTGTTGATTGTGTAATATATATATATGTATGTATGTATCTGTATATATGCACCATTAAGAGATATTTGTCAGATTTCTTTTAAGAATAAGCGTGCTATATCTCATAATATATATATATATATAATATCTCATAATGGTGCGTATATACATATACATACATACATACATACATATATATGTATATATATATATGTATGTATCTGTATCTTTACGCACCATTATTATATTATATATATATATATATATATATATAGATAACGAAAGTATTGGGCTGTCAGTCTGTGCTGCCGGTTTAATTATCCATTTGTCATCTGGAGTGTTTGCCCTGGATGGCAATGTTGCTAGACTACCTCTTCTCCGCCCCCACTGGAGCATAAATCGTCAAAACATTTCCTCCACCTCGAACTGTCTTGGGAGACCCGGCTCAATTCGTGCCAGGTCTTCCAAGCCAGCTTAATTTGTTCTTATAGGGTTCTTCTCCAGACGCACAGTGGGCTGCCTTTTTCCATTGTCCAAATGGTGTCCATTTTTAGGGCAGCATGTTGTCGGCTGTTTCTGTTCATGCGAAGAACATGACCAGGCCATTTCCGCCTCCTACGGCAATCTTGTTAAATTTTGGTAAGTTTTGTTAAAAGGAGGCAGTCTCTTCCTAGTTTTTCATTTATTAATTAATATAATGTTCGGATGACTATACTAACTATGTTGAAGGTATACTGCCCGCCAACTTGTGTTTAGTAAGCCTGTAACAACGGTCGCAATTTGAAGGTACGACCATAGGAACATGTTCAAATTGTAAACAAAACATCCAAATTCACAATAAGCTTTATTGGCAATATTATGGCCGAGTCGATGTTCAGCGTTCCCACGTTCAACACAGCAGACTTCCTGTTACAAACTAATACGCCCGCTAATACCGGGTAGACGAATAGACTACGTCCCTTTAATTTTGTTTAAATATATCTCCCCACAGTATCCGGTTGTACATTCGTCCGTGGACGGACTTCGACGCGCGCATCTCCCACGACGGCCGAGTGACGATGCAGGCGCGCGTCTCCTACACGACCTACTGCGATCTGGACGTCGTTTTCTTCCCGCTCGACCGCCAGCGCTGCCGCTTCAAGTTCGGGTCGTGGGCCTTTGATGCAATCCAGCTGCAGGTGGAGAACGCGAGCGCGATGGGCGGCACGAGCGAGTTCCAGAGCAACGGCGAGTGGAACCTGCTGGGAATCTCCGTCGTGCATAACAACGAGAAGTACTCGTGTGGCAACGAGTTGTATGCAGACGTCACGTTCGACGTCTTGCTTGAGGTAAGAACGGCGCGCCGGTTGAGCATTATCAGCAGCAGCAGTCCCTCGAAACGGATGACGTCCGCCAAGGGTCATGAAGTGACTCATGAGCCCGATTTTCGAACTGCAGATCCTGTTGCAGTGTCGGCAGGAAGTTCCGGGTGAAAGGGAGACGCACAGATGTTGATACATCTCCCTCTCCTTTCTCCTCTGCCGCTTCTCCGCCTCGTGTAGTAGTACGCGGTCCGTCTCGAATTGGGCCGCTGTCTGGTGGATGCTGCGGTGCCAAAGTAGATGGTTGCAGCCATGTCAGTAGTATTGTAGTGATCTTGGGACAGCAAATGGGCCAACAGATTAAAGGATTGGCATCGTTGTTGACGGTGCATACGCTGACATTTTGCATTTGATTAATGACATATGCATTTTTATACTTAATTAATTAACCAATTAATACAATAATTATATTTAAAAAAATATTCATATATATGTATAGTTAGTAGCGTCTCTCCCACTTACTAAGCGAGGGCGCCACCATACAAAAGTGGGTGTACATATAGACCGTGACACCTCACACGAGACAACATAGTTGGGTATATACGTACATACATACGTACATAATTATATACTTACGTATATGGTTTCATTCGTACTTATTTACATACGTATATAGTTACATAATAATGATATATGTACATTGTTACCTAATGTACATACATATATACAAACATACATACATATTTGATTTCATATATACATACATACATACATACACACGAACTTTGTGGCGTACATACGTACATAGTTTCATATATACGTACATACATAGTTACATATTACCAAAAATAGATAAGCGAGCGAAAAATGAACAACTGTCAAACACTTTCCAAAAACGCCTTTCGTCGGATCCCAACAATATTGATGTCGTTTGAAAGTTTAAGCTTTCTGCTATTCAAGCATATAAATGGTTTCCTGATAATCACTCCTAAAGTTAACTAAAAACGGACCTACAAGCCGGCCCGTTCCGGTGTCTTAGACACTGCGAACGATGTTGTTTCGTCGACATAATTCACCAATCTACCGATTGAGGCACCACCAAGGAGCTTCTATTTGGACAGGAGGCGTCACTGAGCGAGAAAATGGCAGTCTACACTGAAGGTTTTTATCCGCCATTCGGGAGGCAAGCGCATGCGCCTGCGGGACCGGCAGATGTTAGCGTATTTGTTCAGCTACCTCATTTCATGAGAATAATCACCAAGCTGTGATGCGTCATACAAAATGAGAGATATTAAAGTAATCCTTGAAGTTTTTTACCTATCACAATTCAAAATAATGAAATTTGCAAACAAATCACGTAGAAACGTTGCAATTATTTATTGAGCCAACTAAACTTCGTCGTGTTTCATCAGAATAGTCACCAAGCTGTACCACTTGTTATATAATTAAAATTTTGAGGTTATCATTAAAAATGTTGAGCAATGTCAATGATAATGCAAAGAACTGCATTTTCTGCACGCGTATGGTCTGGCTTGGCGCAACTCCAGAATGGCGGACGGACTGCTTACGTACTTTCCTCGAACAATGTAGGTAGCGCGCGCTGAACCGTCTTGTATTGATATACGGTCTTTGGGCACCACTATCTGATTTCATGATATAAGCTCCACCCACTTTCAAACGGCTGCTAAAATGACATACGCGAAGTAGGCGTGACGTTACAATCACTTATATCAACCAACCAACCAACCAACCAACCAACCAACCAACCAACCAACCAACGCAACGAATTTAGACCCGTTGGGTGGCGTACGTTATTGTGACGTCACGCCGACGTAGATATATATCGGTTTCGCTGCGATCATTGCACATCAATTTCGCCGCGGTTTAAAAGTGGGTGGAGCTTATAACATAAAATCAAGAAATGGTGAAGTGCGCATGTCTGAACCTATGCAAATGAGGAAAACAGCGCCGCAATCGGAAGATTAGTGTACTGAGTACCCGCCGCCAACATCGTTCGGAACCGTACAGAACACCGAAAACGGCGTGATTGTAGGTCCGTTTATCGGTGTTCTTTAAACGGTTACCGGGAAATCTAGATGACGGTAGTATAACAAAAGTGCATCCTTTCAAATGATACCAAGATCGTCGGGACAGGACGAGCCGTGAGGGTGCTAGCGACCGTAGAATTTCATGTTTTGGTCGTGTTCTCAGTTGTTCATTTTTTTGCTCGCTTATCTATTTTTGATATTACGTATGTGGTTTCATTTATACGTACTTACATACGTACATAGCTAAGTTATATACATTTGTACATAGTTTCCTAAAGCATGCAAACATACTTGTATTCATACATAATTATATACATACATACATAGTTACGTGTAATACTTACATACACACACACACACACACACACACACACACACACACACACACACACACACACACACACACACACACACACACACACACACACACACACACACACACACACACACACACACACACACACACACACACACAAACACACACACACACACACACACACACACACACACACACACACACACGAACATAGGTGCGTATATACGTACATATACGCGTACTTAATTATATACTTACGTATATGGGTTCATTCATACTTACGTACGTACATAATTTCATATATATGTACACTCTTACCTAAAACATACATACATCGATACATCCATACTTGCATTCATACATAGTTTACATACATATATACATACATACATACATAGTTACATGTATCCATATATATTTAAATACCTTTTTTTTAAATAGAGCGTCGTCCCCCTCTGATTCAGAACACCATCGGGTCGCAAATACTCTTTCCATCTTGTAACAAACCCTTTGTAACTGTATATGTATATGTACATGTATGTTTAAAAGAAATTTTTTTTTTAAATGTATTCATCTATGTTATTTAACAGGACAGAAGAGGGTAACCCCCGGTTACTATCCTCAGCCTTGTCCAATTGGTCATCGTTTAATGTTCAGTGGCATGGGAATGTAACGGCTGAATGCATCCCTGTGCCATGACTGGATAATCACGCATTCTCGTCTCCGTTGTAGACCGATAGTCGTTATTTAGATGTACCATTAATCATACGTTTTTCTTTTTTAGGTTTAATTTACAAAAACTGTTTTGCAGAGAAGACCATCTACCCGAAAGGACTAAACTGATTTTATCAGATGTCAGATAGGGTTCACATTCGTCACCTATACCCCGTTGCCAGTGCATTAGGGTCTTCGTTCATGTTCCAAATCCTTAACAGAGGATACTTGAGCCCAGTACACCCATTTTTCTCAAATACATACCTACATACATACATACGCACACACGAACGCGCACGCACACACACACACACACACACACACACACACACACACATACGAACACAGTTACATACATACGTACATAGTTTCATGTAAGTAAGTATAAATGAAACCATATACGTAAGTATATAATTATGTATGTATGTATTTATATACTTATATACACAACTATGTACGTATGTAGGTTTGTTTGTAGGTAACCATATACATATGTATGTAACTATGTACGTATGTAGGTACGTATACATGAAACCATAAACGTAAGTTTGTACCTATGTACGTATGTACGTAAGGATAAATATGTAAGTATGTATGTATGTGTGTATATAACTATATATGCATATATGTAACTATGTATGTGTGTATGTATATATGTAACTATGTACGTATGTAAGTATACATGTATATAATGTATGTATGTAACTATATATGAATGCAATTATGTATGTATGTATGTATGTATGTGTGTGTGTGTGTGTATGTATGTATGTATGTTTTTAGGTAACAATGTACATATATATGTAACTATGTATGTATGTAAATAAGTATGAATGAAACCATATACGTAAGTATATAATTATGTACGTATGTATGTACGTATATACGCAACTTTGTTGTTTTTTGTGGGGTGTCGTGCGCTGTATCACCCCGACCAGTATATGCTTGGTAATAACTACAGGAATCGTACGTACGGTCTATATGTACACCCACTTTTGTTTGGTGGCGTCCACGCTTAGTAAGTGGGAGAAACGCTACTATTTGTTTATTTTTTATTGTTTTACTTATACAGTATATATATATATGTTTTAAAAATATTTTATATATCTAGTTTTGATTAAATAGTTAATTAATTAACTAATAATTAATTATAAAAATTGCATATAGCATTAATCAAACGCAAAATGTCAACGCAAGCACCGTTAGCAAAGACGCCAAAACCTTTGATGTTTTGACGCATTTGCTGTCCCAAGATCACTAAAATACTACTCATGAGCTCCCAAGTGTTCATGTTTATTTGGTCTTTCTTCGTGTAATATTTCGCTGTGTGTACCATTTTCTGTTGTTACATCGTTATCAGCAATTCCTCGTAGCGAGAAAGATCTTTCCATGGATTGTCAGTGTCATTTGGTATGTGTTCGTAGGTGGCCTATGAGTCAAACTTTGCTCTGCACATATTCCCATAGTGAGAACGTCTATAACCAGACTGTGGTGAGAGTAGTTTCTGTAGATTTTCCATGGTTTTAATCTTCTTAGCCTCACGCTTTTTGGTTAAGGTTGCTAGTACGTTGGCTTCGAATTACTTTGTGCCGTTTCTAAAACATTGATAATCAGAATACACGCGTTGACCTGTAATGCCCCAAGGTTGTAACTCCGATATCCTAATCCTGTCAGTTTAAAAGTTTAACCCGTGTCTATGTCAGACTATTTTGTCTTGGATCGAAAGTAATAATATTGGATTTAGACCAGTCAGAACACTCGCTAGTGTCACTTAACATTAAAAATGGCAGCGTCCACTCCAAGATGATTGTTTGTAATGCTCTACGTTGTGTATACGTCGATGGTCGAGAACTGTTAGCTTGGCAGGGATTAGTAAAATAAAGTGACGCCTTGAGAGACATAAACATTGTGAATAACAAGTAGTTAGCCTACATATTAGTCATTGTGATCTTCTTCGTGTCTCCCTTGGTAAAACAGAGTGAGGCTAGTTCCTGTACCACTGCATCGTCCCGGGTGCTATCCCTTTCCGCTTTGTCCCATCAACCCTCTCTGTCAAGTTGTTGTCGTCTCTATCGGCCTTTCACATATCCCTCTTTACGCGGTCTTTACATCTTAATCGTATTCTGTCCCTTTAATTTCGGCCTACCTCACTTCTGTTGTCCGCCTATCAGCGTGTGACGTGCCCGTAGCACTGGGCTCTCGTTAATCTTCCAGAGAAGCTAAACAATAAATACAAATACATAATAAAACTTTATTTTGACACTGTCAAATCCGTTCACGGGTGTGTACAAACATATCAAATTCTAAAGAGCCTCGAATTAATTTATGTAAAACTTGGTAGTTGTAAAAGATGAACATAAGAAATAATAATGATAATAATACGCTTTAGAATGCTAAAAACT
Source organism: Escarpia spicata (assembly GCA_963995525.1). Lineage (NCBI taxonomy): Eukaryota > Metazoa > Annelida > Polychaeta > Sabellida > Siboglinidae > Escarpia > Escarpia spicata. The sequence continues at coordinate 57,675,412 of OZ023211.1, read as the reverse complement.
ATGCAAAATATTCACATGTAAATTACCATCGTAGAAATATATCTTTTAATATGTGAAATAGAAAAACTGCTAAAAATGCTAATATCATCAATATTACAATAATAAAAAATAATACCAATAAACATTATAAACCAACTAATGGCTGCGTGTTCCTTTCAATCTAGCGTCGTGGCGCCAACTACCTGCTCAATCTTTTGTTGCCCGTCGTCTCGATGATTGTCCTGTCGACGTCGAGCTTCTACTTGTCGGTGGAGAGCGGGGAGAAGGCGACCCTCGCCGTCGGTATCTTCCTCACCTACATGGTCTACAACGTGGCCGTCACGCAGGTGCTGCCCACGCAGTCCAAGGGCGTGCCAATAATTGGTGAGTGAGTCCAAGGGCGTGTCCATCATTGGTGAGTGAGTTCAAGGGCGTGCCCATCATTGGTGAGTGAGTCCAAGGGCGTGCCCATCATTGGTGAGTGAGTCCAAGGGCGTGTCCATCATTGCTCAGTGACTCCAAGGGCGTGCCCGTCATTGCTCAGTGAGTCCAAGGGCGTGTCCATCATTGGTGAGTGAATCCAAGGGCGTGTCCATCATTGGTGAATGAGTCCAAGGGCATGCCCATCATTGGTGAGTGAGTCCTAGGGGGTGCCCATCATTGGTGAGTGAGTCCAAGGGCGTGCCCATCATTGGTGAGTGAGTCCAAGGGCGTGTCCATCATTGGTGAGTGAATCCAAGGACGTGTCCATCATTGGTGAGTGAGTCCAAGGGCGTGTCCATCATTGGTGAGTGAGTCCAAGGGCGTGTCCATCATTGGTGAGTGAGTTCAAGGGCGTGCCCATCATTGGTGAGTGAGTCCAAGGGCGTGCCCATCATTGGTGAGTTAGTCCAAGGGCGTGTCCATCATTGGTGAGTGAGTCCAAGGGCGTGTCCATCATTGGTGAGTGAGTCCAAGGGGGTGCCCATTATTGATGAGTGAGTCCAAGGAAGTGTCCATCATTGGTGAGTGAGTCCAAGGGCGTGTCCATCATTGGTGAGTGAGTCCAAGGGCGTGCCCACCATTGTGAGTGAGTCCAAGGGCGCGCCCATAATTGGTGAGTGAGACCAAGGGCGTGTCCATCATTGGTGAGTTATTCCAAGGGCGTGTCCAACATTGGTGAGTGAGTCCAAGAAAGTGCTCATCATTGGTGAGACAGCAGTGACCTGCCAGGCTCGTCTATGACATGACGACATGAAGCCACCTCAACTTGAAGCTAAAACATGTTATATTTGCACTAACGAAATATAATATAACTAATCTTCGCGCATTAATTGCAGTTTGGCTGAATGCTTCCCAGGAAATCGAGTGTTCGATTGAACTGGTCTGCCAGGGAGTAACGTATAGAGCGCTTAAGGATTGGATACTGCGCTATATAAGAACTTACCTTTACTTAACTTTACTGTAAACTGACGCTGTAGTGACACTTCGTTAGCAGCAGCACACGCACTATCAGCATTGTTGTCCGTGTTGTAAGGATCATCATTTAAAAGGAACAACTTTGAAAACTGGCCTGCATTGCTTGCATATTGGAACATCGAATATAAAGAACAGTTTGGCAACATCCCAGTGTGTTCCTATAACGAATGTCCGCTGTATTTCACATGCACATTATGGTGACAATTAGGTGGTTTTTATATCAACCCTGTCTTAACAGTGTATTGTGCTGTGATACGGTCGTATTGTTGTTATGACACCACGATTACATTGTGATGACACTTTGGGGGAAGTGTGGTGACGCTAGTCATAGTGTGGTGACATTGTGGTGAAACTGGGGTGACTTTCCGGTGACATTGTGGTGATATTGTGGTGACACTGTGTTAACACTATGGTGACACTGTGTATTTGTCATCAGTACAATGCAACATAATGGTGCAACTACTGTTGACACTCTCGACGTTGCTCAACGTGTCTGTGGTGCACATCCACTTCCGGGGCAACTTTGGTTCGCCCGTGTCACGTCGCATGCGTCGAATCATGTTCCGCCATGTCGCTCACTGGATTGACCTGTCGAGGACCGTCGCCAAGTTCAAGAAACGGGAACAAAAGGCGAGTGCAACACTGCAAGGGGGTGTCCAGAGAAGGTATATTCTGGGGGGGGGGCACAAAACCTCCACTGGCGGCCGAACCAAATGGTGTAGAAAGTGTTTCGCCCCAGCGCCGCCGTAACTTCAGCTTCTCCCTGGTCTCGGCTCGACTGGTGACATCGGAAGAGGGGGAGGGGGAGGGGAGAGGAAGGAGGAGGGGGAGGTAGATTGGGGGGAGGGGGTGCTGTTGAAACATTTTCGCGGCCGTAATTTCATCTCTTTTTCTCCTTCTCCGCTGGCTCGACTGACTCGACTGTGACACCGGAAAACGGGAGGTGGGTGAGGGGTGCTGGTGAACAGTTTTCGGCGGCGGCATAACTTCAGCTTATTATAACCTGAACGGGGACACATTTCACATTTCAAACGGTCTAGGGGGACACGGTCACGTGGCACTCATACAAAAAGGTCTGGAGGCACGCCAAATTCCAAAGGTTTAGGGGGGCATGTGGCCCCCAGGCCAGACACACCTATGCACTGTGCACACAATTATATATATATTATGTACGTATAGTTATAATTGTTGTCAGGCTGTAGGCCCCTACATTCCATTGAAACGAAAACAGACGGTGGAATAGTGGGCCTGTTTCTGCTTGTAGCAATATTAAAGAATGGCATCTTGTTTTTTTTCCAGGTTCACTTTTGCAATGCTAGGACCTGTCCTGATGTACACCGTTTTGTAGTTGTCTTCCACTGCTCCCTATTAGCAGTCTTCTCCTTCCACCTTTCATCTTCCTGCGCCTTTCTAAGACCCCTCTTCACGCAGTCCTCCCGTCTCAACTGTGGTGTTCCTCTTTTCCGCGCGGCCTTGGTGTTTCTCCGCATCTGCTCCCTTTGGTACGCTGCCCGCCCCAATTCTTATAAAGGGACATGCCCTCACAACCCGGTTTCTTGGCGCTCTCTCCGTTAAGTTACACTGCATCTTGACATACCTCTTCCGTCACGCAACAACGTATCAAGCGGCGTTTTGAAACAACGAGCGATTGAACTTGTGGTTGGACATCGACCATACCGCGGCCGGCCATGCATACGCCATTGTGAACACATTTTGAGACACATACGCATAGAACAATGGGACTCGCCCACTCCACACAATACTCCATCGGGCAATGGGGCTCTACGAAATGCTCGACGTAACGCCAGATCACCCGTTATATTGGGCCTCGTCAACGCCTATTCCATTCGCAATAAAACATACGTTTTTATTGACCACATTGACGCCAACCTTGATCTCGTGGCAGTTATCGAGACCTGACTCAGACAGGGAGATAAGGACACGAAATATGTGAAAGATTTAATACCGATCGGCTACAATTTCGTGCATGCGCCCAGAAAGAACCTGCGATGGGGTGGCATTGGCTTCTTATACAGATCGCTCTTTAAAGTTACCGTCAACAACAACAAACAGCCGATGCAATCATTCGAATTTATGGACATCGATGTCACGTCGCCCGCTAGCTTTATCAAGCTGATCATTATAATTATTACCCACCTTGGTCAATCAAAAACAAGCTCTCTCATGACGACTTTCTTGCCGAGTTTGCATCCTTCGTTGAAGGTTATGCCATGATGTCGTGCCGTTTCACGATGATCGGATACTTCAATATACACTGGGACAGACCGTCCGACTGTACTGTGAAGCATTTCATCGAGATCATTGACGCCGTTAACGTAATCCAACACGTTCGTGAGCCTACACACATGGCTACTTAAAGACGTTTCGGACGGATTGGCGCCAATTCTGCTGCAACTGATTAACGCATCCACCATACACGGTGTCGTCCCTCGTTGCCTAAAACATGCTGACGTCACCCCGTTACTACAGAAGCCTAATCTAGACGTTGATAACTTGATACATTACATACCTGTCTCGAATCTCCCTTTTGTCGCCAAGTTGTTTGAGAGACAGGTCGGACGGTGCGTACTCGATCATGTAACTGCGAACGACCTACTCGACCGGAACCAGTCGGCCTATCGGCCGTACCACTAAACTGAAACTGCTCTAGTGCTTGTACAGAATGACATTCTTCAGGCATTAGACCGGCGGTACGGGGTGATACTCGTACTACTCGATATGTCTGCCGCATTCGACACCGTCGACCACGACATCCTGATCTCGCGTCTAGAAAAACGCATCGGTGTGACTGGCTCCGCGCTTGAATGGGTCCGCTCATACTTGACCGATCGAACACAATTCGTGATAATACCAGGCGGTGCTTCCGACCATTAAAATATCGCTTTCGGTGTCCCCCAAGGCTCAGCATTGACGTCCGCGCGTGGATGAACACCAATCTATTGAAAGCCATGCAGTGAGGACAAAACAGTCGCCCTCGTCTTGGCATCACGCACCAACCAGAAGAAACACAACATCATCATAATAAAGATCGGTGACTGTGACATCACTCCTAGTCCGAATGCCTACAACATCGGCGTTGTGTTCGACGTTGACATGTCATGGCACGTCACGTGCAACACGTATGTCGTGCCGCATACTATCACCTGCGTAACATTGCTTCCATACGATCGTGTCTATCGGAGAAAGCAGCGGCTCGAATAATACATTCACTGGTGATTTCGAGACTCGACAACAGGAACGCTTTGCTGTTCGGTATTCCAGACGTTCTTATCTCTAAACTGCTGAGAGTGCAGAAACCAACAGCTCGATTGGTAGTCCGCTGCAACAGGCGAGAGCACATCACCCCGGTGCTAAAGAAGCTCCATTGGCTTCCGGTGAAACAGCGTATCATGTACAAAGTGCTTCTGCTTTCGTTCCACGCCCAACATGGCATCGCACCATAACTTATTTATGTCTTATGATACACTTATTATGTCACGTTTTAATTAATGTTATATTCTTTTACCACATAATCTTTTTGCCTATGCATTATGCAACACGATTTTAGCAATTTATTTGTTGTTATTATTATTTATTTAACTAGCTAGTTTTAACATACATGTATTGATGTATTTTAGCGCCTCTGAATGGACTTTTGTCTAGATTTATGGTGCACTACAAGCTGACTCATTATTATATTATAATTATGATATATATATATATATATATATATCAGAATCAGATGCATTTATTCGACCACAAAATTAATCATAGCAAATATATCTATGTATAAATAAATGTATGGTCAGCTAGACTCTTATAAAAGTATGCATGCCGCTAACATAAGAGCCACCCTGTTGTTTAATGAGTAATTTCAATGCAAATTTAAAAGATGGCAATACTTACGGTAAGCATGATATAATTAGTAATAAGATTTAAGCTTTTCTAAAATTAACTACTTACTACTACTTACACTAACCAACATCAAACACAAGCAAAATAATACACTAGAATAATAATATGTAAATTAAGCTATTTCTTTAACATTCACACATTACCAACCTATTTATTTTAAAATAAATAATTCACACATGAGCAGGTCGAGCGGAACCGGACGTTGCTGCTGAATGGCGTCGTGGTGATCGAGACCGCGGTGCGGGTGCAGATGGCGGGCAACCTGGATGAGCGTCTGCGGTCCGTCGCCACGGCCGTCGAGGACGACTTGTGCGCCGGCGAGTACCTGACGACGCAGCAGAACATCCTCACGCAGCTCAAGAGGCTCGCAACGTTCCGCACGGGCGAAGCTCAGGCGCAGACGCTCAACCTACAGTGGGCTCTGCTCGCCATGATCTGCGACAGAATTTTCTTCTACTTGTTCCTCCTCGTCGGCACGCTCGGCGTCCTACTCATAGTGCTGCGCTTCACCTTCATGGTGTGAGGACGGCCCGCAGTTGGACACTCAGGTGCACATGAGCATCTGTCTAATTCTAAGCACCCAAAGATTATGCAAATTGTTCCATTTCTATCAAAATATACCATTTTCAAGTGAGTGGATTGACATGTATTCCACAAGTTAGGCAACATAATATATTTATCGTATCGGTGAATTGCTTCAAAATATGCACACTTTTTAATAATGTGTAAACTATGCTTTTATCGACACCGACGTCAGTAACAAACAATCTTTATCTAAAAAATTCGGTTGGAGACGTCAAAATGTATACCATTGTCCGATAAGTGTAGTATATGACTCGAAATGTGTTACGTTGGACAAGGAAACATACACACATAACGTGGAATTTATCTCAAGGATTATATACTGGCAATTATGTTGATTGCCCTTCAATGGAGTATAGCTACGTAGTATTTACGCCAGAGTGTGCGACAGGCGGCGATGCGTCTTTGTGGCGTGCCACGCTCTCTAGGCGGCATATTAACGTTGTACTGAATTGTATGATGATCAGATAATTGCAGTATAAATACAATAAAGCGGACTTTTGAATACAACAGTTTTATTTGTATTTTAGTTCTCCGAATATTTCAGCAAAAAGGTGTAAACAAATTTAGAAAATAACATATTTTTTTTATAGAAAACACACCTTTATTTTGAAGACACCACTAAATACAAGACATGTACCAACTTTGATTCCAATATCTTTTTTGATAACAACGTTTTGGCGCATTGTAATGAGAACAGTATGAAGCAGAAAATGACTGATAAAGATGGCCGACAAGACAAAATTGCGTTAAAACAAAATCTGTACAATACGGAGCCCAAATCTCATGCATTCGTGAGATCTCATTTTAGGAACAATGGTGACATCTAGTGGATACATAGACAGCACATTGCCGTGGTCATTAGTTGATATTTTACAGTGTGAATTTATTTGTTTAATATTTACTCTAAAAAGGGTTATACATGATACTGTTGCGCTATATCAGGTTTATGAAAGACCATGTCTAACGAAAATACTCAGTGCACATATGTGCACATAAATAAATTCATTCACCCTAAGTCTGGTTAAAATCGGTGCATGACAATATATTACCAGTTTGATTTCTGACTTCCAGGCTCAAAATGTGTGTGTGTGTGTGTGTGTGTGTGCGTGCGTGCATGTGTGTGCGTGCGTGCGTGAGTGAATGCGTGCGTGCTATTTTCAGCCACAACTCTAATATCCTGTTTGTAAAGTATTTCCGACGTGTTGCTCTATCAAAATTGACTTAGGATGCATCATTCGGTTTTGTTTCAAAGTGTACTACTGGCACAACACATTATAGGCGGAAGTAAAACAAGGGGGGTTGCGCAATATTTGTCAACACTAAGCTCTTTTTGAACAAGATAGTTCACTTTGCGAAACCGGTATAAAATAATATAATTAGTGGTAGAAAATGTAATTACCAGAAACCATTTACTGGCTGGTCAACCAATTGCAGGACAGGTAGACAAGGTCAAAGTTGTTGTCTTTCGGACAAACTATTACTTAATTGGAAGTAATGAATTTTGCGGATAGAACATGTTTAATGGTTAACATATATGGCAGAACTGAAAGACCCTATTTATGAAAACAACATATAATTGCGCACGCGTCACAACATTAGAGACAATGGGATTACAAGAAAACTAAATATACTAGTTAAACAATATATTGAGTTGTTCCTATTAGCACATCCAACCTTTGGCTGCGTCATTTACAATCAAACACAAATAAGAGTAATGTGATACAACGTATGTTTATTAAGTCAAGTCCGTATCACTACAACAGCTTGTAGACACTAAAACAAACTGTTGGAAGCACGATATATAACAGTATCACAGTGTGTGCTTTTTCACTTCCTTGCCAGATAGAGACAAGACATTTCACATACACTCACTCACTCACTCACTCACTCACTCACTCACTCACTCACTCACTCACTCACTCACTCACTCACTCACTCACTCACTCACTCACTCACTCACTCACTCACTCACTCACTCACTCACTCACTCACTCACTCACTCACTCACTCACTCACTCACTCACTCACTCACTCACTCACTCACTCACTCACTCACTCACTCACTCACTCACTCACTCACTCACTCACTCACTCACTCACTCACTCACTCACTCACTCACTCACTCACTCACTCACTCACTCACTCACTCACTCACTCACTCACTCACTCACTCACTCACTCACTCACTCACTCACTCACTCACTCACTCACTCACTCACTCACTCACTCACTCACTCACTCACTCACTCACTCACTCACTCACTCACTCACTCACTCACTCACTCACTCACTCACTCACTCACTCACTCACTCACTCACTCACTCACTCACTCACTCACTCACTCACTCACTCACTCACTCACTCACTCACTCACTCACTCACTCACTCACTCACTCACTCACTCACTCACTCACTCACTCACTCACTCACTCACTCACTCACTCACTCACTCACTCACTCACTCACTCACTCACTCACTCACTCACTCACTCACTCACTCACTCACTCACTCACTCACTCACTCACTCACTCACTCACTCACTCACTCACTCACTCACTCACTCACTCACTCACTCACTCACTCACTCACTCACTCACTCACTCACTCACTCACTCACTCACTCACTCACTCACTCACTCACTCACTCACTCACTCACTCACTCACTCACTCACTCACTCACTCACTCACTCACTCACTCACTCACTCACTCACTCACTCACTCACTCACTCACTCACTCACTCACTCACTCACTCACTCACTCACTCACTCACTCACTCACTCACTCACTCACTCACTCACTCACTCACCCACTCACTCACTCACTCATATAACCCCCCATACACACACACAACGTTATTACTGTAAGCAATCGTAATAATCACTTTGACTGTAGTCTGACTAGAATTGTGAGTATACAAACATTGCCTAAGAGTTACTTTTGGGAAGAAACAAAATGATGCAATACATATTGTTAAACATAACCACCGTCATTAAAAATAGACAAGCTCGTTTATCTATTTTTGCCATTATTGATATTATTTTGTCATTATATTTTCGTGGGGTTACAATTTTTTATAAGGGCATTGTACGATATATCGAAATCCTGGAGATCAAAGTTTTATAATCGCGGCTCTCTTAAAACAGTTCACATCGAAACAAACATCATGTGTAGACAGATTAATCGAACAATTGACGTCATAACAACACTTCTTTGTACATGTTTAACACAATGGTTAACATAAAACCACTCCTCGATTAATAATGCTTCTATACATACAAATAAAACCAACTTTGTGTACCGTATTACTGCACGCGTACATTTGTACATGTTGTACACATTTATACGCGCATCAATAGCGCCTGGACCCAATCGTTCAACATTCGATAGAGGCGTTATAGTCTGTTTTCGCAATTACTTGTTCTTTGCAGCAGAGCTCCGTAGCGCGGCTGTACATGACTTTACCGCAGCAGGACTTTCCTTCTTTTTTGTGTTGGATGACGTCATTGCAGCATAGTTCTATCTCTCGTACGTAGGTATGCTTGCCGCAACACGATCGGCCGGCCATATGAGAACTTGAGTACGGAATCCCGCCACAACACCGGAAGAGGAACCCCGGGATATGTCCACCACCGCATTCTGAAAATCGACACGGCATTTCTGAGTAGCCCTCAAAGCGTTGGTTGAGAGTTGCAACGGTTTTTGTTATTAACTGCACGTGCTCTGCTCACTGTAGTTACTTCCAGGTGTTATATGTGTATTATATATCATATATACATATATATTCGTTTGAAATACACCTTAAAGGGAAAATAACGAATAGAAACGCAGTAGCATTTATTCTTTCGCAAGAAACTCTTTGGAAAAACTAATGCAATAATGTTTGATTATATATAGAATCTTTGTTGCAAACGTGACTTATTTTAGCCTTGCAAATACGTTTCACAAACACACTATGCAATTTGTGTTGCACCACATACTAACGCTAGAAGTATGTTCAGCAAGTTTTTTCTAATATACTATACAGGCATGAACGTTGTAACTATGTAGTTGCAAACGGTTATGTTGTATTTAACTCGTAGGCGCATAACCCACCCAACTCTCTAATGGCCAGACCATCTAATCATATGTTTGCCTACATCTTCGATTGCAGAAATATAAACTTACTCGTCCATCCTGGGAAAGGCTGAACTCCCGCGTGGAAACAAACCATCACTACCAACACCAATACGACGAATTTGTACCTGTAAAATACAAGTGATTGGTTTTAGTATATCTGATATGTTGTTATATGTGACACGGAGCCACAAATTAGCTCCGCAAGTTATCTCACAATACGCTCCGTTTTTTGCGTTACATGATGTGTGATTCTGTTGCAAATTCATAGATAATAAACAAAACATGGAAATGAAAGCAGTGGTGAGCATGTTGAAATGGACGGAACATGTACAGAGAATGAGAGAGGAAAGATAAACAAAGAGAGCATTGGAAACAGAAGAGGACAAGAGAAAGACGGACAATAAGATAGAGAGACAGTATCAAGAGATGTTATAGATGGTATAGCCGACTTGTTAAAACGTAGAAAATTAATACAATGATTTTGAATTAAACCATTCAGTTATGATACGTGATGTAGGTCTGCTGATACCACAAGTTAGCTTACGGTTCTGAACATATATGTCCAAATACCGTCTATGCAATCCCGATTCACGTTGCTTCACAATACTGTCGTTATGTTGTTGATTTTGAACACAGTCATTGGCATAATTATGAAACAACTTCGTATTATTTCCTGATTAAAATATATAATATTATATTTTTCCAAACAGTTTTTTTTATTTACAAGAGAGCATTTGTAATCATGCACGTGAACAACTATGCGAGACCGCTGGTTGCACCAGGTACACGAAAGCGATGCCGACCTCTGACCAGACCATGCACTGGTACATAACATCGGGCGTTTGCTCCGGGAGACAACACTGCTGTCAACGCTACTAGGTGGAGTTGTACTTCTGAACACAAAGACTGTAGTATCTGTGACTATTGTACAAAGGCACTAACATGGCGGTGCACCAGGTCAGATCAAAACAGGACGAGTGCTTCAAATGGCGAGGAACCGTCACTGAGCCGGAGTGACACCCCTGTTTGAGACATTGCGTCTAGCACTGGCTTGTCTCAGTATGAATACGTAAACAAAGCCTACACCTGCTATGCTTGGCTGAACATTTGCCGAGTGGCACTGCGCCAACCGCCTGACTTTGGACAATAATAATATACTCAGCTTCTTGTATTTAAGCATATATGACCACAGACTGTACTAACATATGTAGTTAATGCTCATGTGTTTGTAGCAGTAATAATAATAATAATGTTTTTATTATGATTTCATTAATGATTTTTTTTTTTCACTTGCTATGCATAGATGGACAAAATGCAAACTACCGTTTTATACATCTTGGATAACAATCCATTTTGTTTTGTTTATCCTCTTTTCATACGACATTTAATTATGTCACTCTCACTAATAATAATTGTTCGTGTACCCCAGGCTGTGTTAGTGTATTGCTTTATCATATCATCACTAATGGTACTTTTGCTGACTTGCTTGTTGGGTCTACAGGTATATAATATTATTTAGCTATCTCTCTGAAGCATCCTCTTATAGCCATGATCCAAAGTGCAACGAGTAATTTTGTCTTTCTTGTTTTTGTTTTATTACATCTACATTGTCAATATAGTTTAATGTCTAACTCATTTCACTCACATACTGACGTAGAGTGTACCACAGTATCGGTGCACGCACGGAACAACAACAAATATCGATTTACCCGTTTGCAACACTCAATAACTTCGCATACGCATAGTTATATTAATATTATAAAGTACACGGATGACCAATTCCACAAACACAGGCGCAGTAAAGTTTGACGAGGATTTCCTCTCCTACTTAGGAGGTAGTAACCACAACCTCAGTACTGTTTTACATACAGATGATGACAACAATGAACCATAAGTAAGACGCTGCTCTTCCTACTATGACATTGAAAAGTTCATCAATTTAACATCTAGAAATAATAACAGTTTTAGTATTCTAAGCTCAAACATTCAGTCTACAAATACTAAGTTTAATGAACTTGACATATTCGAAGAGGACCTACGTAGACACAGCTTTAAGTTGAGCGTAATTTGCTTACAAGAGCCATGGGAAGCTGATGATGATTTTTCTCAATTTTGTTTAGATGGATATGATTGTATAACACAAAGAAAAAATGCAGCGACAAAGGAGGGTTACTAATATATGTAGACAATAAATATAAATATGAAATAAAATTAATCTAAATGCGTACGGACATTGGGAAGGGCTAATAATCCAAATAACTGGAAATGGTTTAACGAAGACTATGACCATTGGAAATATATATATACACACACATATATATATATATATATATATGTGTATATATATATATATATATAGACCCTCAAAGTCATGCAACGAATATTACACAATTCATTTATGAACTTTCATCAGTTATATCGTCTCTAGAAAATAAAAATACTAATAAAATCATTATGGCAGGGGACTTAAATTTATTTCAAATAAATGAAAACAGAATCTACAGCGATTTCTTTGATACTTTAACATCACATAGTCTATAACCCCAAATTACTTTCCCAACTCGTTTCACTAGAACCAACGGAACACTGATATATATATATATTTTTTTTTTGTACCCTAAATAAATCTATATTGGAAAGTACTGCTAGGATTTTCACAAACACTTTCTCAGGCCATCAACCTTATGTTTTAATGATATACATAAGGCTTAAAGTAGAACTTTCTCCTAAATAAAAAATAAAAAAAATACACAAAGTGATCAAGCCAAGCAAAAAGTCAAAACTGAAATTGATTCAAATAAATTGCACAACTAATTGTACTACATAAGCAATAAAAAACGAAGATCCCAACCTAAATTACAACATAATAAATTATGTAATCTTGCACCGGTTATAATAATGAAATTTAATCAATACAAACATAAAAAACAACTTGGATCACTCAAGATTTACACAAATCTATTAGAAATCGGGACACACTGTATAGACAATTAAAAATATATGATTCTAATTCACCAGATTATGAGAACATTAAAAGTAACCTCAAAACGTACAACACCATATTAAAAAATATTCGGTCAGCAAACAGATATACTTTGAATCACGATTTAACCAATTAAAAAATGACATAAGAAATACTTGGAAAGCTTTATATGAAATTCTTTCAAACAAATAAAAGAAAGAAGCCTTTTTAATCAATGTTTAAAGAAAATGGTACTACTATAAAAATAAATCAGACATAGCAAACAAATGCAATAACTATTTTATAAAAATAAGTTAAACTATTGAAGAAAACATTCAATATGCAGGAAACAAGGACTACGACTACTACTTAAAAATAAAAGTTAGATCTGTTCTCAATCTAAAGAATGTTAATGAAAAAATTGTAAGAAAAACAATAAATGATCTCCCAACCGAAAAACAGTAGTGGGTTTGACGGTATTCCATCACAATTGTTAAAAATTATTGTTCCGGAAATAACTAAATATTTAACCTTAGTAATTAACCAAGTCATAAATACGGGCATATTTTGAGATAAACTTAAAATTACAACAGTAATTTCAATTTTCACAAATAATGACTCAACACTATTCAACAATTATAGGCCCATCTCTCTCCTTCCAGTTATTTCTAGTCTTAGAGAAAATAATCCATAATCAGTTATCTAATTATTTGATTGATTCTAAGCTATATTTGACAATCAGTATTGTTTTTTGTTTTTTTTAGACTGAATATGCATCACTCGAACCAGTGGATAGGATAATTACTCAAATGGATATAGATGACTTATCAATTAGCATGTTTCTTGACCTTTCCAAGGCATTTGATACTATTTACCATTCAATATTACTAAACAAGTTAAGATACTATTAGGTTTAGAAAGCAAGACTCTTCTTTTATTCAAAAGCTATATAAGCAACCGTAAACAGTACACCGAATTTGATAATACTACATCTGAAACTTTACAAATAAAAGTTGGTGTACCACATGCATGGGTCGATGAATGGATCACTGTTATTTACTATACATATAAATGACTTCCCCAAGCCAGCCAAATGTTTAAATTTATAATATATGATGACGATACTATTTTATATAGCACCATTAAAATGTTCAGTGATACAGAACAAAACAAAACTACATAATATGTAATAAATGATGAACTTACTTGAGTGGCTTAATATTAACAAGTTGTCACTAAATAAAACTAAATCTAAATATATGACCTTCCAAATGCCAAACAAACCTACATCAAGAGTTCTTAGGTTTAACTCTACACACAAACTTGCATTGGAAAAAACACACCGAAAAAGAATCAAACAAGTGTTCTAAAACTTTAAGAATATTAAATAGATTCAAACATGTGCTACCTTTAGAATTAAAATTATATTGTATAATGATTGCTATCTCATATAAATTATTGTATCACGACATAGGGATATCAAGGAAATAGATTAACGAAAATCCAAAAGAAAGCAGTGCGAATTATGACATTAAGCAAATACAATTCACATACAGAACCGCTTTTTAAACAACTCAACATACTAAAAGTAGATGACTTATTAAAATTACAAAAACTAAAATTATATTACAAATATAGACATCAAAATTTATTTGTCTTATTAAATTGGCAGATAACCCCAAATGCTGGCATTTATGAGTATAATACTCGGAGAGCAGCTGAACCACACACATCCAGAATTAAACATGAATTAGCAAAAAAAGTGTATTAAATAAATTTACCACATGTTATTAATAATATCCCTGAATTAGTGATAGACAAGATAGTGACCCATAGTTTGAGATAATTCTCAAGTTATGCCAAACACTATATTCTATAAAAATATAACGTCACGTGCACTATATTAAATTGCTGCATATGTCAACTAAATTAATTATATCATGAATGTGTGCAACACATTACATAAAAGTACAATGCAACTGTTTCAATGTGTATACTTGCACACATTCATACACGATCACACGCGTACACAACACACAACACGCATCAACAAAACAATCGTCACACACGGTAAGTAAGAGAAAGACAATAACAAGGTTTATCACGCATCATTAGTTTTTTTTTTATAACACTTAGCATTAGAAACAAAGAATTTATAATGTTTGTTTTTGGGTTGCCTTTATGATAGCGACCAGTTGTGACTTTAGTAGGAGTCTCCCGTCCCACAACAATTGTTTTCTTGCTATTTGTTTTTGTTTCTGTATTTTTTTTACTATATATTGTGTTTATTTTATATAAATTTGCACTCTATGTTTATATTTCAATACTTGTGTGTATATATGAATAATGTGTTGTCTTACTATGCTGTTGGGACTAATAAAAGTACCCTTATCCTTATCGCTCTCCACGCCTCTTCCTATCGGCAGCCCTCTATTTCCATGTATCCCCTCATCCACCTTCTTTTCTACATCCCTATGCACTCAACATGTCCAGCACAACTGCTGTTGGCCCTTTCCTTGTATTCTCGCACTTTTACCACTGTTCCTCTCTTCTGTTGTCTGCCTGCCTCCAACCGCACCAAGTGACCTGTCCACATCATCGACATCCACATCCGACTTCTTACTATTCATTCTGTTAAGGTGACTATCCTGATCTCTTCCGCCGTGACATTCATTCTCCTATGAACCCTCTTTGCGCCTGTGGATTCTCTGGATCTATAGCAAACGGGCAGCTTCTTTTGCTGTTGTCCTGTCAGTGCAGCTGTCTCAAGACCATCCGCTTCTGCCGACTGTACTCACGTTCAGGACTTTCTCATTCGACGTTTGTTTTATAGTTCTGCCCGTCATACCCCCTCTACCTTCCTTCGCACAGTCCCTCTCGCTTGTAACTGACATCGCACATCTACCTGCGAGCGCCCTTCCTCGGTAACCGTTCCTAAAGGTACGCAAACTCACCCCCTTGCTCGATCTTCTTCCCGTCCAACCTGATGTTCATCTAAAATAAAAAAACAATCGTCTACTTACATTGTCGGATGCTCTCTCGTTTAGCTTGAACTTAGTAAACACTTTAATCGCGATATGCCACTATATGTAAGGACCGCTGCTCTTATAGACAAAGGGACAATGTAGGAGATGCAATCGAAACATTATGTCAATATTTCTCGGAACCGCTTCAAAAGAAACGTTGTCGGCAGACTGACGTGTATGTTTGATCGCCAACGCGGGTGGTATAGGCCAATCCAAAGTCACGTTTTTGTAGAATGTCGAGACGTTGCCAGAATGGAACAACAAGCCTACCTGATATTTGACACGTGTGTTTATGTAGTAGTATTTATGCGCGCAGTGTGTATTAGTGCGCATACGTGCTACAACGCCGTAGATTTAGAGGAAAGGATCTTTCTACTACGATGGCCGTAGCTCTGTAGTTCATGTGTAACAAATATCTATATAAAGGATCAGATCATTTATGTCATTCTCGTTTGTTAGTGAAACACATTCTAGTTGTCTCGAGTTGGCATGACATTCTTCATTTACAGTCTGACTGTAGAACCACTCACATTACTGGGGCCCAGACATTCCATCGTGTTAATTTATGCGGTCAATAACTCGTGGAATTGTGGAAAGTCTATTTCCTTGCATTCTTTGTAGAACAGTAAGAAGGCGAAAATGTACAAATACAATTCTGTTTTCGTATTGTAATACCGCCATCTGTGTCATCGGTCATTTTATAAAATGCTAGTCTAACTAGCCATTGATTTGCCTATCCAATCCGTTATAGTTTTTTTTATAATATCTTTCATGCACATTTTGACTGATATATACATTTAAATGGCTAGACAATGTTTTGTTGAAACTCTTGCTCAAGAAAACGCGTTAAAAATAAAACAACAATATAAAAACTTGTGTTTTATTTTTACATGTTAACACAACTTTATGGCAAATATGAAACAATTTGAGGCGCGCTTCGTTTTTCATTATGATGGTTCATATTGTCGTACAATTTTTAATAATCTCTTTATGTTTTGAAACACACATGAGGGAAGCAAAACATAAGGTGCACAGATAGAATAATTTTCATAAAAACCAAACTTTTCACCATAAATACAATGATTATTTTCGTTTTTCATTTCCGTTACGCATCCCTTAACAAGAAAGCCAATACTAACACCGACCGTTTCTGGCTGGAAACATTGTTGGTAATTGGTCTACCAAAAAGTGCAAGTACACAAGTTACATCAAGACATTTTATTTTTCAAAATTACCGTTCGTAGCGGAGATTACTCGTATAAATTTGTCCCAGTATTCGATGTATCATAAAGACAAAATAATCTGAGGATGGAGACATATACTACATATCACCCAATATTTCTACTCAGTTATAAGTTTTAAATTGATTAGGAAACATTAGTTTTTCAATTAAAGCGAAAACTCAGTTGTAAACGAGTTGACGTTTCTACCAAAAAAGGACCGTGGAGTGTTTACAAGACTTGTTGCCGAATCGTGAAACATGTGATGTGTTGGTGGCAACTGCGCGCGGAGGTAGGTATAACCTTTGGCCGTGTGTACCTACTTGCAGCATTCCACGAGTCGCCGTGTGTACTTATACTAGGACATTACAATGAGCCACTCGACCTACAATTACAGGTGACTTGGCTTTCAGACGGAGGATGCATGCACGACACGCTAATATTGTCTCTATTTTCAGTCAATATTTGCTTAGAAATTGCAAAATCTTCTAGAAAGATCAATCGTTCTGCTACTACAACATTATGGATACCTTTTCAATCGACGACCACATAGGTGTCTGCAAAAACAGTTGTACATGCACGCATATGCACACACGCGCGCCCGCCCACGCGCACGCGCACGCGAACACGCACACGCACAGTCGCGCGCACCTTCCCCATACACAGTTAAGCGCGCGTACGCACATTTGCGTATGTCTGAGTTCGTGTATTATTATATTATATGTACGTATGTGCGCGCGCGTGATGGTATATGTGTGTGTGTGTGTGTGTGTGTGCGCGCGCGCGCGTGAATGTGCGTGCGTGTGCACGTGCGTGTGTGTGAATGCAATCATAGGAATTGTTCTGTTGCTATTTGAGTCCTTATATACGGGGACTCTAGTCGCCATGTTCCCTTCAACATGACAACTATAAAATGGCCTCCACCGAGGTAGTTTCGTTAAACATTGTGCATTTAAATGTGTATGTCATCTACAATTCCGCACAAACTTTATTTTTGTCTAAAGTACCACGTGTAATTAAAACATAATATTTGCATTAATTATTAACGTAATGGGGTCAAAAATGTAAAGATCAAGTTGTTCATTAACAAATATGTTCACTTGTTACTAATACACATTGTAATATTATATCGACCATAGGCATTGTTTACTGTGTATTTCCTCTCAAGAAGCCGGCTGTTGTCGAATCACATGCTGTAGACAAAAAATTATCTTGATACGTAAGGGCTTACTTATTGTTCATTTGCACAACAGTGTGTCGACAATATAAACTGTCCATTTCATGCATGTTTTGATGCTGTAGTGTCATAATCAGTATCACAACAAAAGTAAAGGGATATTGGAATGTCAATGCATCACCCTTCAGGCTATGTTCTGTTTTACATGCAGGATTGACGGGTTGATGGGTTGACAATAATAGTGCTCGGCATTACACTTACCTGACACGTTACGAAGTTGCTGAAGAGAGACTATATGTGATATTTACCACCGAAAGTCCCAGGCAAACGTGACATTGACGAGTGCTTCAAACAAGACGAGGACAGCGTACGTGAACCACATTGGATTACTGCTACGCAATTCCGAGAACAACGGAACCTGCCCACTCTTAACCGCGCGAATTGGCCTGGTTTCATGACGAGACTGACCAAAATGGTCAGCACATTACCAGTTGTTAACGCGCACATGATTGTCACACACCGACTAAAATGATACCAAATCTGAGGGATCTTAGTTACGAAATACGCCTAAAAGAATGTGGTTTAACAACACTAGAGACCAGGAGATTGAGAGGAGATCACATAGAAGTGTTTAAAATATTGAATGGTTATGAAAATATTGATAGAAACATTTTTTTCTCAGTTAAGAAAGATAGAAGGACCAGAGGACATGAAGCTACATTAGTAAAGGAGCAGTGTAGATTAGATATAAGAAAGTTCTCATTCTCACAAAGGACTGTAAATGAATGGAACAGATTATCTCCTGATTGTGTTGGTGCTAGTAGCGTGAATATGTTTAAAAATAAAATCGACACACACCTTAAAAAGGCGGGATACATGTAGATAAAAAGTATTGGACTCTCGATAAGCCAAAAGGCTTCCTTGTCCACCTGCCATCCAGAGTAATTTTCTGGATGGCAATCTTGTTAATCTTGTTAAACCTGTATGCACGTACACACGCACGCACACAAGAAAGAGGACTTAATGAACCATTAGTGTATATTAGTTCAATGGTAACCACGGAGGCGACCATTAGTTACTTGAACTGCTATTTTGATGGGATACAGCAACATGACAACACCCTAAAATAAAGAAAACAAAAAATAAGTGGTACATTGACCTGTCCCCATAAAATTCCCCCAAAAGTTCATGGAAGCACATTTCTGAGATGTTCGACCATACTAGATACCGTAATAATTATTTCATCACTAAGTCGTAAACAATCCAACAACCAGTAACTTACTGTGGTTGCCGGGACGTTTACACGAACGACTGTGTAAGGATGGAGTGTTTTCGTGGTTCCATGAAGTGTTTGTGAACCTGTCTGTTGGAAAGGCAAACAAACAACATGCTGTGGAGTAGGGATAGGGGTGACTTTGCCTGTGATTCACCCACTCCTGTGAATACACCGAAGTAAGGGGTAAAGGACGTCTGTCCATAGATGACCTGTCCGTGTGCTGGTGTGCAGACATACGTGCTTCTCTGTTTGCATTGTAGGCGGGTGGGTGGGTGAGTGGGATTGCAAGTTTCCATGTGGCCAAAAGCAATACATAGTTATTAGTTTGACGCGAAAATTATACAGGTTGCAAATGCATACTCACTCCACAATTTATTAGATGTCTTAACTCGTTAAATTAATATAATAACATATATTACTTGTGGAGCGCAGTGGCGCAGTGAATGGAGCACTGGACTCTTAATTGAGAGAACCTGGGTTCGAATCTTGTGCTGCCGTGTCGAATCTTCGGCATGTTCGTTCTCTCCTCTCTCCCTCTCTCCCTCTCTCCATCTCTCCCTCTCTCTCCCCCTCTCTCCCCCTCTCTCCCCCTCTCTCCCCCTCTCTCCCCCTCTCTCCCCCTCTCCCTCTCTCCCTCTCTTCCTCTCTCCCTCTCTTCCTCTCTCCTCTGTCCCTCTCGCCCTCTCTCCCTCTCTCTCCCTCTCTCCATCTCTCCCGCTCTCTCTCCCTCTCTCTCTCTCTCTCTCTCTCTCTCTCTCTCTCTCTCTCTCTCTCTCTCTCTCTCTCTCTCTCTCTCTCTCTCTCTCTCTCTCTCTCTCTCTCTCTCTCTCTCTCTCTCTCTCTCTCTCTCTCTCTCTCTCTCTCTCTCTCTCTCTCCCTCTCTCTCTCTCTCTCTCTCTCTCCTCTCTCTCTCTCTCTCTCTCTCTCTCTCTCTCTCTCTCCCTGTCTCCCCCTCTCTCTCTGTCTCGCTCCCTCTCTCCCCCTCCCCCCCCTCTCTCTCTCTCGATCTCTCTTCCCCCCTCTGTCTCTCCTTCCCCTCTCTCTATTTTATATTTTCCAAAAAGTGGGGTAATTGATTCTCAAAGGAGAGTAATTAAAATGTGTCACGATCGAATTAATATTTTGTGGACATATACTAAACCTAAATTTGCCACATGTTTCCTTGACATCTCTCTCCAGGAAGAGCTGTTGAAGTTCAACTACGATGTTGAAATATTGTTCTACGTATGTAACTCAATTGTTCTCAATAATATCCACTTCACAGAAATGCCTCATATAAAAACACAAATTTTATATTGTTGCTGTTTAGTGACGTACATATGTGTTGGAGTGATTGTGAGAGTATCCCTTTACTTATGGTAACTTTCAACTGTAGTTGGCTCCGTCGTCACATCACAGGCATAACTGAAAATTACCTTAATACAAGTGTATAAGAAGTCAATTACTTGATAGAGATTTAAACTGTTTTTCATCATAAATACCTTACGTTTTCTTACCCCATATCAAACATCTTTCACCTGTCACCCTACATTATCACACATGCAGTTTGCATGCCCTCTTTCTGTGTATTGCCAGTTCAGAGTAATAGACCAGGAGCCCAGACAAATTCGAGAATTCCACCAACGTCGAACACAAGAGGCACACTTGGACAGGGGTGCCTTTTCTGGGGGAAGAGGAGGAAGAAAAAGTCCAAGAAGGATGAACGCCTGCACTAATGTCTTACTACATATGGGAGCAAGTCGATCATTTGTGCGGCAAAGACAAAATGTGCACGTTAGGATCCTCGGACTAGGCGAAGACCTCACTGCGAGGGAGGCGAGGTACCATAAGACATGTCGGCGCGATTACGTAAGGCAAGAAACAAAGGAAGAAGAGCAAAAGACAAGTCGAAAGAAACACGATGAAGCCTTCCGAAAACTGTCGATGTCCCTTGAGAACGAAATCATCAAAACGAAACTCCCATGCTGGCGACAGTAGCGTTGAGCTTGTACAAAGAACAGTTCCTTGCTGTCGGGAGAACTCAAGATGATATTGATCAATAAGTACTCTGTGCAAAGTCTCATGTTGAAAGTGAATGAACGTTTTGAAGATATCCTCGTCGACAAACAAGCGAACAAATCTGAATCGTCTTGGCCATAGCATCAGCTACGATGAAGTGAAGATGCTTGGTACTGAAATTGCCTACACGTGTTCTGATGGTGAACGGGAAACACCTTCTGGCCTTAATCTCCGCAGTGGATTAGGAACAGCGTGCGCCTGCGACAACTATGTCAACACGGATACACTCTGCATTCTACAGTGGGAATATGCTGTCACAAACGTCCTCAGAGACAGCGCATGTTAACCCAATAGAGACACTGACCGGCCGGATAAGGAGACACTTTGATGGAAGCGTGAAGGTCACCCCTCCTTATCTCACGTCTCTTAAACAGGCCCAATTCAAGCTGATCCCACCATTGAAATAATGGAAATAGCAACGCTCCGACAACAGAGCCTCGACTTCATGTGGCTCCTCCAGTCTAGCTCCCAGAAGTTGCCGGTGTTTACTTGATTCTTCTCCTGATTCGTGAAGGACGACTTTCCCCAAACTGTGATTACCCACATGGACCCTATCCCACAACTTCCAACAAGAAACGATGCCCTTCAGGATAGCATGGTGTGCTCGTTGGTGTCTTTGCTGAGGGATTGCTTGCTGACTTCATGAAAGGGAAATTCTACAACCGATGTACCAGGACCCATCAACTTCTGGCTGCTGTCATGGAACGAGCACTGTTCGCCAAGTACAAGGAGATGATGACAGAGAAAGAGGTATCTCTGGTGCAGGAAACGACGTCATATTGTGATACCACTCTCGAATACTGTCAATCAGTCGTTGAGAATGCATCGTTTAAGAATCTCATGAGGGGATATAAGAGGTTCTTCCATGATGACATCGAAGGACCGTACGGAAGCACGGCATAATTCTGGGCTATCTACGTATACCTCATCAACTGGGTATATCGAGAATTGCAGCGGGCCGTACGTACCAACAGCTGTCCCAACGAAGGCATATATCTCACCAGAGATAACTGTCCCCTGTACAACAACAGGAAACTGACCTACCAAAGGTAACTATCCGACAACAGGTAACTCTCCCCTGTACCACCACGGGTAGCTCTCCCTATCCTCCACAAGTAACTGTCCCACCACAGGAAACGGATCCCACTACAGGTAACTGTCCCTCCAGAGATAACTCCCCCTTTCCTACTACAAGTAACTGTTCCATGTCACACTACAGGTAACTGTCTCTCCAGAGGTAACTCCCCCTCTCCTACTACAAGTAAATGTTCCCTGTCCTACTACAGGTAACTGTCTCTCTAGAGGTAACTCCCCCTTTCCTACTACAAGTAACTGTTCCCTGTCCCACTACAGGTAACTGTCCCTCCAGAGGTAACTCCCCCTCTCCTACTACAAGTAATTGTTCCTTGTCCCACTACAGGGAACTATCCCATCAGAGGGAACTGCCTCTCCTACTACAAGAAGGTATTTGAACAGTTATCCTTTCGCGTCTGTACTGATGATGTGTGTGGTACAGATATAGGCCAAATAGTATAGTTATCCTGTCGCGCGTGTATGTACTAATAAACAGAGTGAACAGTTGTCTTGTCGCGTCTGTACTAATGATGGGCGTACTGAAGATAGACTTATGAACAGTTAACCTGTCGCATAGTCCTGTGCACCACTAAGTTAATTTGTTATGTCGCAGTTGTATTGTTAACACAACTGTTCTACAACTGCGCCATCTACCGGACGCTAGGTGTTTGTGTAAATAAATACAGTTTCGTCAATCTTTGGGGGTTGCTATCAGGGGGATTTCATCTTTTAAAGTTGCTGGCATTGGTCATTCCGTATTCGGGGAACACCAGGGAAACTTTTGAAACTGTTTTAGCCTTGACGCCGTTCACATAAATAAAGGTACTGTTTGGTACATTTCGGGGGCTGCTGTCAGGGGGTTCCACCCCTAAAATTGCTGTCATTGGTCATTCCGTACTCGGGGAACACCAGGGAAACTTTTGAAACTGTTTTAGCCTTGACGTTGTTTACATAAATAAAGGTAGGTTTTTGCCCATTTCATAGGTTGATTTAGGGGCCATTCCACCACCCAAGACATAGCAGCAACTCATTTTTGCGATGTCGGGCGAGGATTCCTCCAACACATGGGGTCAAACACTTTGGCCCTTTTTACATAAATAAAAATGCTGGGCTCCCGCTTTATAACGCCATACACCTTACATTCCTGGAGATGTCTGGCCAATTAGGGAAATGATTGACCAATTGCAGTAATGATTCGCCGGACTGTCTGTGATACAATGTACCTTCTGGAAAGTCAGTTTGGAGCAAAGGAACCAACTGGTGAAAGCATATGTCGCATGGTAGTTTATCTCGTCTCCTCTTCTGAAATGTCAACGAAACTCCATCTGCACTCCAAAATGGATTGATGTCGGGTGCAGTTTGACTTGACTGTGGTCATAATAGAAGGTAACGTAGTTCTCTTCTTAAACCAACTGGATCATGTTTATGCTTCTATGTATATTGTGACATGCTTATATTATATACATAGTCGGTAGAGCAGTTCTCGCATAGACGGGCGGCCAAGGCGACGAATTATGACTTTCGTGGGGATTTTTGTTACAAGCAGCCAACCATTTTAGATGTTCTCTATATACGTTATTGATTATTATATGAATTGTTGGACTTTCTGATTTTGCATTTATAGGTCACAAACGGGTTTTTATGTAAAATTTTACATAAATTTGAAAACCATATTGTGGCTGTATAAAACATAAAAACAATGTTATACATTTTCCAAGAAATGTCCAGAAAAGTGAAAAAATGTAAACAAAATGTAATTACACAACTATGTCAACCATTATTTTTCAGGGTGTAATCAGTGAGTTACTACTTTCCAGCTAGTTTAGATTTTATTCGCATATATAATCGGTTATAGTAGGAGGCGTCGGCAAGACCCAATTTGGATATTTTTATTATAAACATTTATAGAGCGCCGTGTGTCCGGATGACAAATCTGCTCAAAGGCGCTGACAATCGTAGAATATAAATAAAATACATTAAATGACTTAAAACATACCAAATAGAAATATTAAATAGAAAGGTAAACGAATTTGATTTAAAAGTAGCATATAAAAATTACATAAAATGTCAGTTAGATACACCTGAATAAATATATATATTTATAAGTGTATATATTATACATGAATTAATAATAATTAATTAATTAATTAATTAATAATTGCAACCTAAGTACATTAACCGAATGTCAATATTGCACAAATGTCACTGATGCGGACTGCAAAGTTCTTTGAAGGCCTGTCGAAATAAGTGTGTCTTTAATAGTGATTTGAAAGTGGCAACGCAGTTTGCATGCCTGACTGCATGAGGCAGGGCATTCCACAGGATCGGGCCAGCCACCGAGAAGTATGGTTATGGGTAATTTTTGCTTAGCATCAAATTTTACAAAAAAATTGTCAAAAAGCTGTATTTCCTTCATGAGGCCTACTATTTATGTTACAAGTCACAAATCAGGTACTGGCTCTGTACAGAGGTCACTGGTTTCACAGTAAGTTTTTTTTCGGTCAGGTTTTTGGCTAAATATGAGTTATTCAACCAAATAACCAAATTGTGATTAAATAACTAGTTACCGCTAATTTTTCAGGGTGAAATCGGTGTGCTTCAACCTTTCAACCATGTTTGGCCACGTGTTTCAATGTTTACGATGCGGGAAGCAAAACGTCTCAGCAGGAGTGGGGTGCGAACCCTTTGGCTACTTCGACAGCAGGAGACAAACCTGTTTTTGGACTTGTATCCGTAGTATTTATGATGTCAACGCTTGTGAATGAGGACAGCAACCGTGAACAACGCAACAAGGAACAATGGAAATTTAATGAATTTTATTACATATATAAACGCCAAAGAACATTTTTATAATAAAAATAAAAGCAACAATATCCATCTTCTAGGCTACCCTACATTGCTCGGCTCTCAAATAATCTTTGATACTCAAAAATTATAATACAACGGCCCGTTAAAAAAACTAAGTATTAATCACACTCAAGGGAACATCACGTGTCAACCCGTTACAGGTTCAGGTCCGCTCGGTAAATAACATGGTAGAATCTACACCATCCCTGGTATAAGGGAAACTAGTCCTTCAATTAAATACATAGATCGGGAATCTATACTATTCCCAGAATACAGAGACATACTCTCTTAATCACATACAATATATAGACAGGTCACAGTCGTCTAGTCGGTTACTAACAGCAAGATATAGCATTGCAATTGTCACTTCCCTATAAACGGTCTCACCACGTAGTCTAACAAAAGTTTGTTGCTCACGCTCCGCTAGCCCGACTTCGATAGCTCGCCACGAAGTCACACCAGGACACGATGACCGTTCGCCGGAAGTATCCGTCCCGTTGCCCGCACGCCGTCCGCCGTCCCGTTGACCTGCTGGCTCGCTGACCCGACTCGGTTGACCATTTGCCAGAAGTGTTCTTCCCGCAGTCCACCGCTCTGATTGGGCTCATGCTACGGTCAGACTTCCTGTTTCGTTACATATTATGATAAAGAGAAAAATAATTTTTTTGAAAAGTTTTTTTTACAAATAATTACGCAACACAATATGTTCTGTCTACGACAGGTAGTGCACTACCCTGACCATTATACTTTAACAAAATAACAAGACAAAATGGCCAGGAAATAGATTCTAAAAATACATAAATTGCAGAAATGCTACATAAACATATCCGGCTTAGTTGACACCTCAGAGTAGACACGGGGCACCATGTTTGTGCAGTAGGGGACATTTTTTTCGCTTAAAATAAAATTTTACACAACATTATTAAAAAGCCATGAGGCCTACTGTGTATATTACAGGACGCCAAAATGTTCAATAGTCTATACATAGGTCGCCACTGACTACGAAATGACGTTTTAGCTGCCAAGTTGTTTTTAATTTTTAGTTCAATATGGGCCATTTTTGTCTCACAAATTATAAAATTTGACCAAATAAATTATTAAGTAACCATTTAAACCTCCTATTTCTATCCGAAATCAGTATGTTACAATCTGTCAACGATATCGGATTGGTTTCACCTACATTACCGGTTATAACACACATATAATGCGTTATTTACAAGATGCGTTCACCTCCAAACGGATATGGGACACCACACCACCTGCAGATGAACACTTCTATGTATACAACGTAGTGCCATCTCAGCCAACACTACCAAGTAGACGAGGGTTTGATTCATATTCAATCCAATAGTTCGTCTTACTGAATCTGGCCATTGATGTTGTGGAGCCGCAATCTATCAATTTGTGAAACGAGATAATATTGTCCGTTGCTTGCTGTGAATGTTTGGTGGTAAACATATGAACAGGATAACATTTCTTTTGCTGAGCTGTACAACTCACCATCAAAACTACAACTTCTTGCTTGTCGCATATAAAGTGAAGCAGTAAGAGAAAATGTATGTGACAATGTACACGACCACTACCCATTGAACGTGTTTGTCGCTGTATCACATGCATGTAATGATTGTGAGGCGCGTGTCTGCTTTCTTACTTAAATGCATAACAGTTGATTTTGCGCTTTAGTTTTCTTCAAATCCCCCACATACGACGAGTTTACATAAAATGGGGAGGTGTTTACGGTGCTCCTGGTTGCTGGGTGTAGGTGACAAATAAAACGTCCACCCTTATATCACTTCCAGTAACACAGCTAGTTACGTACATGTTAAGAAAGACTACCGTAATGAAGATCTTTGATTTTATTACGGTAGTCATTGTGTCATTTGCCGACGCCTGGAGAATTGGACGCATAGCAAGCGTTGTCACTGGAAGATCAATGGTGCTGGTAATTTCAATGTAACTGGACCAAGATGGTACATTTTGGTTTGTTTGGAAAAATCGGGAAAAACACCCATGCATCAGTCTCTGGAAAGCAGTCTTTATACATCTATCTTGTTGTCAGGATGGAATACATTCAGGGGATGGTTAAGTACCAGTGGCCAGCTTGGCGTGGTCATATATATATATATATATATATATATATATATATATATAAGAAATACCTTATGTATTCTACATATATATGGCGTGGTGCAATGAATGAAGCTTAGAATCTATAGTTTGTTGATGGAAAGCTTTTGGTCTGCCGGTAGTACGATCGTAACCAGAGCGTTCAAGAACTGATCCTCGTTGCCCGAGAATAATATATCTACTGTAAGAGTGAAGGTGTTCTTTCCGTCGATGGTCTCCTAAAATATATCAGAATCCTACAGTTATCTCGTGAACGCACTGTTTTATAACTAGTAATGCACGTGAAAACAATCCGATACGGTTGGCATATAACACACTGATTACAGACGTATTACGTACGGAATTGTTACTTAATAATATGTCGGTCAAATGTTGCAATTCGTTAGGCAAAATGCCCACATTGGACGAAGAATAGACACATTGGCAGTTAACATCTCATTACGTAATCAGTGACTTTTTCGAGTTACTGGTCCATGTTATCGTCTACTTTTATGGGGTGAACTAACATGTTTATAGCAGTATTCATATCAGCTGATCGTCACAACTAGCCGTTGAAAAAAAAATGTTGAAAATAATTAATTGCCCTGAAATGTTTTAGCAAAACGCGGTGCTCAGAAAGTGCGCACGTTTACTGAATTATATCGTCACAAAATCACCCAGAACGGACATAAAGGTGATGCAATGTAATTTTGGTAAATTAAAACGAGACGTCACCAGTAGTGCAGCCATCGTATCTAAACAAACCATGCTGATTGGAGTTTTGGGAAAGGGAGAATTCTGCAACGTAAAAACATTTGGAAAGACGTAAGACGTGAGGTCCGGTTATCCAGAAAATGTTTCGGGTCAAAGTAGAACGGTGGGCTACAGGCAGATGCAGCAATGCAAACAGTCCAACCACCATACACAGGGTGTGGCCTGAAGTGTGGTCAATGTGTCATGCTTTTCCCGATATCTTTATTGAGCTTGTAACATGGGGATGCGACTCCAAATGCATGAGAGTCTCCTGCAGTTATAGTCGGAGTAGCCCAAGAACAGGCCCGTAGGATGTGTGGAGGTGCGATATGTGCTGAGGCGTACCGTCGGGTTGGCGTAACAACGTAACCATGGGGTTAGCGGAAGTTTGTTTAAGACTTCCTGCAATGTCAGGTGCCTTCATTTAGCTCATAACATACGGATACAAGTCCAAAAACAAGTCTGTCTCTTGCAGTCGGTTTAGCCAAACGCAGGCCCATAGGCTGGGGGACGGTACGACAGGAGCCTGCGCACCCCACTCCCGCTGAGGCAATTTTGCTTCCCGCATCATCGTAAACATTGAAACGCGAGGCCAAACATCTGACGTGATTGAAAAGTTGCACCACACCGATTTCACCCTAACTAGTTATTCAATCACAGTTTGGTTATTTGGTTGAATAACTCATATTTAAACAAAAACCTGTGACCTGTGACTAATTGGCGACTTGTAACATAAATAGTAGGCCCCGTGTGGGAAAAACAGCTTTTGACCAAATTTGTGTCGAATTTGATGCTAGCAAAAAATAACCCATAATTAACCACAAATCCAAACTGGGTCTTGCCGACGCCTCCTACTATATCTGATGATATATGTGAACAAAATCTAAACTGGTTGTAAAGTTGTAACCCATTGATTACACCATAAAAAATAATGGTTAACACAGTTGCTTAAGTAAATTTTGGTCAAATTTTGCATTTTTCTGGACAAAAAAGACCCATATCTGGCCAAAAATCCCAAATCGGACCGGCAAAAATTCCGATTGTGTTTAGTGTGGTCTACGTAGAGAAACTGGTTGAAAAATGTGTAACATTGTTATTACGTCTTATTGAGTCACAATATGGTTTTCATCAAATTTGTGTCAAATTTGAAATAAAAACCCGTTTTCTGACCTAAAAATTCAAAATCAGAAAGTTCAACAACCCATATCATAATCTAAGTAGATAGAGAACATTAAATTGTGGTTGGCTGCTTGTAACAAAAAAGCCCATGAATTTTTTCTTAGCACTTTCCTCGTCCTTGGCCGCCCATCTAGCAGTGAAGGCGACGATTTCATTCTGCGCAACGTAACGTAACAGTAATTAAGAACGATCGACAATGTATGTAGTTCGAGTGTTTTCGTGATTAAATGAAGTGGTTAGAAGACTTGTTGTTAAAAAATCAAACATACAAATAATCAATGCGTTGTGTAGATGCAGCTGCTTTGCCAATGATTCACACTCCTGCGCATACAATGAAGTAATTCTGAAATTGGCTAAATAGCAAATGTCCAGGTATTACATAGTAAGTACGCGTGCTTGGCTGCTTTTGTGAGCATGGCAGGTGTTTAGGAGGATGGGTAAGACTGCGTGGTTGTGCTGTATGAGACGGTTGGGAAGCCTTGGGGTGGTGGGTGGCTGCGCCACGCGACTGTTCGTGCGTTCGTGTATGTGTGTGTGTGTGTTTGTGTTCGTGTATGTGTGTGTTTGTGTTTGCGTGCGTGTGCGTGTGCGTGTGTGTTTGTGTGTCTTATTTCATTATCAACACTACACCACAGAATGTTATTTTATATTTAAAACAATGCGTTGACGTTCTAGTCAAATATCGCTATAATATACATCGTGCATATCACAATATATGTACAATTATGTGATACTGTAATTATGTAACGTCAGGTATTCTGTATACGCAACACGCTTGCATTTCATGCACATATATGTGTACATTGCACATCACTATATAGGTCTTTGATAGCCCACAGCGCCCACGTATAGTAGAAATAATGTCCACATTGTCTATATTACTTCGCGCACAATACCCCAGTCCACCGTATTTGCATTTTTAAAACATGGCTGCAGATCGGTTCACGTAAACACAATTTCAACTTCCATTGAATCTTCCAGCCACGCTATTCATTGATATCGTCGATCATGGCTACGCCACAGACTATATAGCAATGTGGGGTGAACAAAATTGCTAAAGTTTCCAAAGAGCACGAGGCGGACTCCATGCCCGGTTCCATCAATTGACAGTCCGGTGTTCAACACGTTTTAGACCACCGCGCCCCACTATCTGGGATACGTGAATAGAAACCACAAGTGTTAATGATTACAAAAAGGGCAACAATGACGTCAATGTACGTAACGTGTTCTTGTTCAAAACAACCAAAACACTTATAAGTATTCACAAGCATCCCCTTGGAGTAGTCGGTCAACATCTGCCGTCGACACCGCTGTCCTTTGACACCACTCGTCCCCTGCAACAACGCTCATCGTTCGCAACATATAACTGATTGCCGCAGCAAGATTGTCCCTTGTTCAAGGCGTACACGGCGTCTTTGCAACATAGTTCGAATGCCATCCGGAAGGTCGTTTTCCCGCAGCACGATTCATCGGCCGCCATCTTGGAAATGGCGCGCGGCACACCATCGCAGCACCGATAAAGCCATGCGGGAATTTTTCCGTTACCACACTCTGGAAACGAATACAGAAATTAGTTCGTGAATACGTTGGTATTCATTTAAACAAACAAACAAACTGGTTGCCGCCTTTTCATACAATCATATGATCATTATGTAGACTAGCCAAAAAATGCCCATCACCTGACGGGATAAATTCGTAGTTCATACACACAGCATTGTTACATAAAATACCATAACGCGCTCGCGTAGGTATGTGATGGATTCAACGCAAGTAAAACGTAGTCACGTACGTGTTGAAATACTGCACTACTAGCTGTATGTTCAAAATGACAATTGTCTAAGAGAAAATGAAGTTTATGTCCATCGATAGACCCTAGTCGTGATAGTGTATACTTGTCAAATAATATTCGCATTGTATGGCATTGGCATTATGGTAAACGTAAGCCTATTGTGTCCAAGGAGCCTCTATTTGGACAGGAGGCGTCACTGAGCGAGAAAATGGCAGTCTACACTGAAGGTTTTTGTCCGCCATTCGGGAGGCAAGCGCATGCGCCTGCGGGACCGCAGCCCGTGATGTTAGCGTATTTGTTCAGGGACCTCATTTCTTCAGAATAATAACCAAGCTGTGATGCGTCATATAAAATGAAAGATATTAAAGTAATCCTTGAAGTTTGTTACCTATCACAATTCAAATAATTAAATTTGCAAACAAATCACGTAGAAAGGTTGCAATTATTTATTGAGCTAACTGAACTTCGTCGTGTTTCATCAGAATAATCGTCAGGCTGTACCACTTGTTATCTAATTAAAATATTGCGGTTATCGTTGGAAATGTTGAGCAATGATAATGCAAAGAACTGCATTTTCTGCACGCGTATGGTCTGGCTTGGCGCAACTCCAGAATGGCGGACTAACTGCTTACGTACTTTCCTCGAACAATGTAGATAGCGCGCGCTATATACGGTCTTTGATTGTGTCGGCGTCTACTTCATGTTGATAAGCAACATAGTCTATGACGCAAGGGTCGTTTACCCGAAGTATTTGCCGTGCGCGCGCGTTGTTCCCGCGTTTGTTAAGTAACGTGTTATGCGCGCATTACGTGTTACGTTACGAACACATATGTGTGTGTGTGTGTGTGTGTGTGTGTGTGTGTGTGTGTGTGTGTGTGTGTGTGTGTGTGTGTGTGTGTGTGTGTGTGTGTGTGTGTGTGTGTGTGTGTGTGTGTGTGTGTGTGTGTGTGTGTGTGTGTGTGTGTGTGTGTGTGTGTTTGCGGGTGAGTGTGTGTGGGTGTGCGTGTGCGTGCGTGCGTGCGTGCGTGCGTGCGTGCGTGCGTGCGTGCGTGCGTGCCTGCGTGCATGTCTATGTGCGCGTGCGCGTGCGCGCGCTCGTGTGTATATGTTCGTTTTTGTGGGGGTGGATGTGTATGTTCATGCGTGCGTGCGAGCGTGCGTACGTGCGTGCGTGCGTGTAGTGCGATTGTGTATGTATGTGTGTGCGAGTATGCGTATGTGCGCATGGACGCTTGTGTTCCTAATGTAAAATAACTCAGGGTTTCGCTAAGGTAAAATAACAGATGTTGTTGTATATTTACGTAAGACCACTGCTCACCATCATATGTGATATCAATACACATGTATATTCAATGTAGTATTACATTTACTTACTCAGCCACCCCGGTGCGGCATCAACGTTGACAGCCGCTACCAACACCAACACCAAGACGAGAGATTTGTTCCTGTAATGAACAAAACATATATCACTCGACTCGGTGAATTGACAGATAGACAGGCAGACAGGCAGACAGGCAGACAGGCAGACAGGCAGTAGTTTTTATTTTGACACATATACTTATCACTCAATAAGTGAGTATGTAAAAGCTTAATGATCACAAAATATTATATAAATTATCTTACGTTACCTTATACAAATGGCAATGGTGTGGAATTGTTCTGAGAGCAATTCGTGTAGGTTATGTTATGTTCTTCTGTTCAGTATTATTTCATTCGTATTGTACGTCCACTGGATAGCTTGAATTGCTGTTGGATGTACCAGAACAGTACATAAAATGACATACTACATGTTTAATTATGCATTACTACTACATATTGTTTCTTTTATAATATGTATATAGCTATTCATTCGGAATGATTCTGAATACAAATTGTTTTCTTCTTTTATTTGTTTCGATTGTCTTTTGATATTACTTTATTTGATAATCTGATAATCTACTACTGTATTTAGATCATTTACATTATTCACAAGGTGGTTCTCAACATATATCTTTACCGATTTCCAAAGAATCCTTCATGTATATATATATATAATATATATATAATATATATATATATATATATATATTATATAATATATATTTATTATATATATATATATATATAATACATATATAATATATATATATATATATATTATATATATTTATTATATATATATTATATATATATATATATATATTTGACACTAATCTAAAATATGTTGTACTTGTATTGTCTTCGGTGATGCGGTTTTGAAGCGACTTGCGACACGATTAGTGCCAAATACAGTCTAACGACTGCAGCAATGAGCTAAATTTCGAATATAGACTCGTTGAGAATAAAGTGACTGCAAATTGATCCAAAAATAAATCTATCGAGGCTGGATAAATTTTAGGCTGAATTTAGATATAGAGTTAAACTAAGTTGAATAGCAATCACATAATCCGTCCCTTAATCGAGGGTCGCCCTGAAGGCCAGTTGAACGAATAAGATCCACATCAAGGAGGTTGCATATTTGGAACTTGCAATTATAACTTTCTTACAACAAAGACTCACACTTTCAATATGGCAATTTGGAGGTCTCAATACGTTATTAATACAATACTTCGAAACAAAGACCAAAACGAATGCTAACATTTCATAATCCGTTCGATGGTGTTGTATTTTCGGAAATGGCTTTCTACTTTACAAAAAACAAAACGTTTTACGTACATGGCTCTTTGCTTGCCGCTGCGAGAGGTTCCATATTGCGATTCTTCACTAAATATGACACGTTGAGTGAGAAATGCTACTCTTATACTAGACTTAACATTACGATCTAACATTAGTCAATACTCCAGTTGTGACAACCAATCACGTAACAGGGTTTGTTGATCTTGTCTGCATACGCAATGCTGCGTACTAAAGTGTTTGGGTATGTGTGAATCTGTGCGTGTACGCGCGCGTGCACGTGCGCGTGCGCGTGCGCGCGTGTGTGTGTCTGTCTGTGTGTGTACGTGTGCGAGTGAGCGCGTGTGTGCATGTGTGCATGTGTGAGTGTGTGTGCGTGTGTGCGTGTGTGCGTGTGTGCGTGTGTGCGTGTGTGCGTGTGTGCGTGTGTGCTTGCGTGTGGGCGTGCGTGTGTTCGTGTGCGTGTATGTGTCTGTGTGTGCGTGGGTATGTGCGTGGGTGCGCGCGCGCGTGTGTGTATGTGTGATGTGTGTACAAACACACGCACACATGCACGCACACACACACTTATACACACGCACGTACGTACGCGCGCACACACACGCATGAATAAGATTAAGAATAAGTTATTTACGTTATTGTTGTATACTGTATTACGAAACGTGAGTGTGTTGTACCAGGTAAATATATATATATAATATATATATATATATATATACATATACATATACATATATGAGTGTGTGCATGTGTGCGTGCGTGCGCGCGCGCGCGTGTGTGTGTGTGTGCGTGTGTGGTGTGTGTGCTCGCGTATATGTTGCTACCTACCTACCCCACAAACACACGCGCACACGCACGCACACTCATACATACGTACACAGATACGCCTGCACTCACACATGCACGAACCTAGGCGCTCTCGCACGCACACATGCACGAATGTTATAACATAGTTATTATTGTATACTGTATTACGAAGCGTGAATATATTGTACCAGATATACATGTGTGTGTGCGTGTGCGTGTGTGTGGTTGTTACAATGTAGACAAGCTATGTACAAAACACATGGATGCACGCGCACGCACGTACGCACGCACGCACACACACACAAGTCGATGGAATGAGTAACTCGGAAAATTAGATCAGCAACATATAACTAAGGAGGTCTTTGGATTATTGTAATATAGTGCATGTGTAATTATTGGCAAACAGAAGGATGATTATAGTTCAAAACAGTCGTGACATTCGTATAGCAGGGCATGGCAGCGTGATATGACCCTCGTATACGTGAGTGTCACGCGAGATACCTGTGCGTAGACATGTCAGTATTTGTTGCAATGTCAGTATGACCTTGTCGATCTGACCCAGCTCGTCAAATAAGGGCATCGTTGAGTTGTCAAATGTTCAACTTATCAAGTGTTACTAGTTGGCTAATAAATATAACGCGACCGTTTCGTACTGACATGCACGTATCCGGCTTTCGTACGTGTGTAATAATAGCAATACTCCCGTGTCACCATTGACAGTATCGAGTAGGGTAGGCGTGTGGACTGCATCATCTTGTCTTCATAATAATCAACACTTCATTCTCGCTCTCTGGCAGCCGGTCGCACAAACACTTCAACGACACAACAGTTAATTGCCTCGGGTCTTGCCCAGATGCAGCAGCATTTTTACTTAGCTTTATCCGTTTGCCCGGTGATAGCATAGGCCATTGACAACATTCTTCATTGTGTCAAATCTCGTGCCACCTTCGCGAGTACTTTCTAACTGCTTCATTTCCATTTGATGATCTTGCAGCTGCTGTTAACGTTGTATTTGTTAACCAAACGTTAATTCCAATACCAACTAAATGTCGTTATATATATGACAAGGACATTTGATGTTATAATTTGATTGTAAAATTTCCGACTAAAACCTGCGAAAGTGTCGTTACAGTAGCCCTTAAACGTGATCCCCGTCCAATTGTTTCGTTCCTCTCATTTCAAATATATATTTTTTTTTTTAAAGCAAACCTATAGAGTATTCATTAAGAAGAAGACCCATTAACGTATTTAATTCCTTCCAGGGAATCGAGCCAAGTGTGTATTTTTCTCAAAATTTGACTCTCCACGTGACTGCCTGATTTGATTATTTATGTGTTCATGTGGTTGACTTTCTTTGCTCTCTCAAAAACAATGTCGCTGTCAGATTCAGTCCGCTGGGCTTTACACGTTACCAGATAAAACAACAAAAACAATGGTTTGTACATTTAAACAAAATGTACGCAAACCTACGGACACTATTTAAACTGTTCACACATTACACATCTGAATGTCCAAGAACCGGATTCACGGTGGGCCATTTAAGTCAGTCTAGGAAGCAGCTTTAACTAATGCATTTATTCATTGTAGTATAAAGTATTGTGCTTAAGCCTGTACCGAACGTAATACAATTACATGATCGTGTTAAAGTATTATCAGAACATGTCATGGTAGTTGTCGTAGTAAACAACAATTGCTAGACACTGTAGGTTCGATCTATGGTTTCGGTGAAATTGGATCATTGTAAGGCCTACTTCATTTGACACGAACTGTTTGTTGACAGGGCATGACCTAAGTATGGATAAAGTTAACCTATTGTAGTCATGCTTTAGACTTTGGTCGAGTTCATTACTCAGCGGTCAAGTACATAATTATGATACTTCTTCTTCACAGTCACGTGTTTGCTCATGACGTGGCCGGCGACACGCGAACATGCATGTGACTATCTACTTCACAAACGCAGGCACGCACGCTTGCACACACGAATGAACGAACAAACAAACGAACAAGTAATACTAATAATAATATTTATTTTATATCACGCCACATCAAGTGTAGTTCACAGCGCTTTACAAAGACATCTAGAGAATATAAAATAACGAACGAACGAACGACCACACGACTGCGTGTTTCTGTTGGAAAAGTGTTCGGCAGAGGAAAGATAAACGGGCCAGTGCAGACAGATCACCATGTGGCCAGACTGTAGAGAATGGGGAGAGAAGCGACAGCGATACAGGTGACAAAGAGATAGATACTACAGAGGCAGTTGGTTGGTAAGACTGTGAAACAAAAGCCTGAGAAGAAAGCAGTACTTATTACTAAATTTGAGGGAGATGAATCAGATCATTTAGGGCAACTGTTAGTTACTCATGAAATTAGGAAAATTAAGAAGATGAAAGAAAACAGATCACCTGGAGTTGACGGGATACCACCGAAACTGCTTGATGAAATTGTAGAGCAAATCACTATACCACTCGTTCCGTTAGAACGGAAAGAAGCAAACATTACGCCATTATTAAGACAAATAATTACACACAATTAGTTTAACATCAGTTTGATGCAAATTACTAAAAACACTTATAAAAGACCACATGGCGGAATTCCTTGTAAAACACAAATTAATAAATTAATCTCAACATGGGTTCTTGAAGGCTAGGTCTTGTCTAACCAATCTTTCGTGCTTTTTGAAGAAATTAAAAAGTTGGTAGACGATGGGTCACCAGTGGATGTTGTCTGCTTAGATTTTTAGAAAGCATTCGATAAAGTGCCACATCAAAGAGTGTAGCTTAAACTTTAAAGCACATGTTATAGGGGGTGGTGTGATCAGCTGGATAGAAACATAGTTGACAGACAGAAGACAGAGAGTAATAATAGAACCAGTT
This sequence comes from Escarpia spicata, assembly GCA_963995525.1. NCBI lineage: Eukaryota > Metazoa > Annelida > Polychaeta > Sabellida > Siboglinidae > Escarpia > Escarpia spicata. The sequence goes on along the minus strand of OZ023211.1, from coordinate 57,637,548 downwards.
TTGAGTGGAGTGCCACAGGGATCAGCATTGACACCTACACGATTCTTAATATATATATAGATATACATATATATATATATATATATATATATATATATATGTATATCTATATATATATTAAGAATCGTGTAGGTGTCAATGCTGATCCCTGTGGCACTCCACTCAAAACTGGTTCTATTATTACTCTCTGTATATATATATATATAAATGATTTGGATGATGAGAAATCAAGCAAAGTACTGAAATTTGCAGACGATACAAAAGTGTTCAGAAAAGTTCAAACAGGTCAGATAAACACACTTTACAAGATGATCTAGCCAAATTAATAAAATAGTCTAAAAATGGCAAATGTTATTCAATTTTGGGAAATGTAAATGCATTCACATAGGACATGGAAATGTGAACAGAGAATACATAATGGGGGATACTATATTAGGTACAACAGGAAAGGAAAATGATTTAGGAGTTAAAGTTTGTGCTTAATGTACCACTGCAAAAGGCAGTAGTTAGACCTCATTTGGAATATTGCACGCAAGCATGGATGTCATAGTGTAAGAAGGACAAATATTAAATAGAAAGGGTACAACGAAGAGCAACTAAGCTGATTCCTGAACTGAAAGATCTTAGTTAATAAATACGCCTATTAGAATGCGGGTTGATAGCATCAGAGACTAGGAGACTAAGAGGAGAACAAATAGAAACTTTTAAAATATTGAATGGCTAGATATTGATAGAAATAGTTTCTTCAAACTTAAAGAAGGCAGTAGAACCAGAGAGAACAATCCGGCAGTAGTCAAAGAACAGTGTAGGTTAGATGTGAGAAACTAGTCATTATCTTAGAGGACATTAAATGACAGGAACAAATGACTTGATGATTGTGTTAATGCTAGCAGTGTGAATATGTTCAAAAATAAAATCGACAGCTATCTGCGGAGGGCGGGCTATACGTAGTGGAACATTTTTCGACTCTCGATAAGCCAAAGGCTTCCTTGTCCGCATGCCGTCTGGACCTTGGGTGGCAATCTTGTTAAATGTGCATGAGAATTCTAACGTTGGTGTTTAGCCGTCGCATTGTTGACATCTTGTCAGACCACACTGTCATATCCAACCGAAGTTAACTGACACATAGCTGTCATCACGATCACGCTTTCTACTATTATTGTCTATATATCAAACTTCGAACCATTGGAAGTACATGACCTCCGAGACGCCGATGTCCACTCACCTTTTGATGTCCATTCGCTTACTTGGACCATGGAGTTGAAGATCAAAGTACTCTGTACTGTAATACTGATTATTGTGCCCTTGGTTTGTTGGTCTATATTAACTATATATAAATATATATATAAATATATATATATATATATTACATTGTTATACAAACAAAAACCAGTTATAAAAGTGTTTCTTTTTATAACAAGAAACGACGTTCTAACAAGACACTACGTAGTTATCCCAGAAAACGTGTTTTGAGATTTGCAGCATGTCTTCTCCACGCTTCCTTGCATTCCATTCCTGAGCATAAGATCAGGGATGTATACAACATATTTGAAATTGAACGAGTTGAGAGAAGCAACAAGAGGGAGGCTTGGATGGAGACAGCTCATCGTGGATGACGCCAGACGTTGTAAGACGTGACGGCACATCACATCCACGGCACGATACAGCCCTCCGATAGACTTTCCACCGTTCTCAGACTTTGGCTGTTGTTGTCCAAACTGCTCCAACGTTGTTGGCAATATCATCGTGCCAACATCTCGTCTGTCTCCCTCTTGATATTTCCATTTTCTGAGTTGTCTCGAGAGAACAATACATTTAGACAAAGGTTCCCCCCTCTTCAACCAGGTAACTAAGTGAAAGCGGAGTCAAAGCCATCAACAGGTTCACATGCTTATTACATCGTTTCGTTGAACATCGAGCTCTCTGTAAAGTTATAACAATATTGTAATCAAAGAACCAAACATCAAAATACTTAAAGACTGCGTCATCTAAGTGGCATCAAAAATGTGTTTAAGCAAAGGAGTAAGACAAGGAGATCCATTCTCACCCAAACTGTTAAACCTAACATAAGCAGGACGCCGTAAGAAAACGAGTCGATCACAAATTAAAACTAATAACAAACTTCATGATAAACTTTGGAAAAAACACGAGATAAAATTAGACGATGAACGACTAGGAGAAGTTGAATCTCATAAATGCGTTGGACATGAAATAAGAAAAACTGACCACAAAAGGAAATAACTACGACCAAAATGTGGTTGGACCGGTTTTGGAAGAAAGCATAACATATTCATGGGTAAACATCCAATATGCCTTAAGGTGTTTTAACTGCACGATAGAACAGCTAACCACTCATCCAGCCACGGAAGGCATAGCTTTCAAAGTAAATTACTAGAGGTCTTTATTTAGGTTACATGACTGTTCTGATATATATATATAATGTGTGTATAATACATAATTATGCTTAGATTCGGGTGTATCATTGAATTATTACCAGAAACAATAAATTAAGTGTTATTGTTATTCTGCTTCAGCAAAACTTGCGTATCGGCGGTACGTGGCTTTGAAATTTGATAAGTATAGTATATACTCAGTAAGATCATCAACGGGAACTATGCATTCGTGATTTGTGACACATCTCCTCTGAATCAGTGTACACTCAGCCAAGTCTTACATGGTGTTGCCATATACTAGTACATTAGACTTCTCTTCTTGTTATAATAGCGCTTGCGTATGTATGTGTGTGAGGGGTATGTTAATGTTTTCCTCCTAGACCTTGACGGTTTGCGTCTCGGTGCAAATTTTCAGGGATTGATCTACGACCATTCGGAAGAAAGTAACATTTCAAAGTTCGCCGTCAGTTAACGGTTCTTACCAGTTTAAGGTTCGTACCGTACACTAAACGGGCGTACATCGTTTGGTAATAACGTTATATACGCGTATTTTATGCGATTTGGCGGAGGACCACCGATCAGTTTGGGACGTTCGCCGTAAAGTTAATCCGAAACACTTTTCAAATATACGTCGTAACAAAGGTAATTGACGAACACTCCCGGAAACCGTCATCGGTAGATACAGCATCCGGCACATCGGCAGAATGGACAATACACTTCGCAAATATGTCTTCTTCACTCACACGATACCTAAACTCTTTTCAAATTCCATCTGAAACATAGAGTACAATTAATTGTTCATTATATAAAGACAAGCTTAGGCTGGCGTGCCAGGCTTCAAACTAGCGACAAATTACCTGACAAAACATACGTCCTCACAAGGAGCAATCGATGACTTTGTTTCTCGAAACAGATGACAGCGAGAGGGTGGAGAGAGAAGAGGGGAGGAGAGCGAGTTGAATTGCAGGAACCTATTGCTGATGTTTGCGGCAATGAATAGCCTACATACGTTCAAATATAAAATGAAGCTGTGACCCAACACATTGGTACTGTTTACTAATACCAATGTGTCGTAACTGACACCAGTATCCAAATCAAGAGTCAACATGAAGCGCAGTGGAGCAGTGGTTAGAGCATCGAACTCTCAATTAGGAGAACCCGGGTTCGAATCTTGTTCTGCCGTTTCGAACTTTGGGCAAGTTCGTTCACTCTGCTTTGTTCCAGTTCACTCAGCTGAGTGAGTGAGTACCTGGTTATAGACAGTGGTGGATATTTGTGTACGAATAGTCTTCGCCAATTAATTACAGCGTGGCTGAGTGCTTCCGAGAGAAGTTAAGATGGTGTTCGATTGAACAGGTCTGTTAGGGTCTAAATTGTGAAGCACTTTGAGCAGGACTGCACACTGCACTATATAACTTCATTTAACTTTTTAAGTTCTCACTTGAAAATAATTTACTTGAGCCACAAGATGTTTAAGTATGTTTACTGGTATTTTTTAACCAAAATACACTTCACACAGAAAATAGTAGCCGTGTTCTGGATGCATAGCCCTACAATCCTGAACGCTTGTGTTGGGTTGTCCGGTTGCTCATTAAAATCAACATAAGGATGTTGTACACTAATAGATCAGTGATTCCATTCCAGGCAGTTGCGAGAGCAACAAACAGTGGCGTCTCCTCGCGGTGTCGGGGTAAGGTAGTAATATATTACAGGGTGTCCACCACCTGGCGACCAACAGATTAGCTGTAGCTCGCCGCCAGTGTTGACCTCCCTTTATCGTTATTGATCGCTAGATGTCACGCCTGTGTCATTGGAGACTATCCTCGCAAGCCGGGGTTAGTAGTTGACTACAATACCCTTGGCAGATATCCTAAACATTGTGCAGAAAATCGCTGAATAACTAGTAGAGTTGTATAGATGAACAGAACACAAAAGAACCGAACCGAACCGAACCGAACCGAACCGAACAGACAGTAGATTTATTATTTGATCCAAACTGTACAGACATTCAACAATAACATATCAGTATATAATTGTACGTTATAAAAATAATATAGACATAGAAGATCATGAAGACTCCCACTAAGACTTATTAAAAGTCGCAAGCCACCTGTCGCAATCGTTTAGTTTCTGACAAAACAAAAGAATACTAGGTATGTGTGCTTAGTTAAACTCGTTCAATTGTAGTAAAGTCCAACGTCAACGACTACCTAGATTGTTGTATTCTGTTATACGAATGTGATGTATGTCCATGGTGTGTAGTGCAGTGAGAAGGTGAACAAGTGTTTATAGTAGGTCCTATCTGAGTGTATCTAAACTCGATGTAGTTGACTGCGCATATGCATGCAGGTATAACATTTGATGACTATACGCGTGTTTTGTTAGACCTGTCAGTCCGTCGTGTGGAGCTATGGAAACTATGGTGGGCAAGCGCCGGCTCAGATGAAAGGGAACTTTACTGATATCGCAAGATAATTACCCGTTCGACCTATTCACGAGCGGCTGAGCTATAATTTGTATTCAAATAATTACTTATACTGCCCGAACACTACATGTAATATCAGCCACGATTGGCCGAAACGAAAACAGCAAAAATGTGAAAGGCAACGACATTATTGCCTCAGCATTTCGCAAGGCGAAATTGTAAACCATAAAAATAACCACCACGCACAATAAAAAATGCATTTTTGTATTTATGGAAAACACATCGCTATAATTTACATTAGGTGAAATACAACTTAATCGTTTGGAATAAAACATTACCTTTTCAACATCCTACAACTCCATGTGTGCCATTTTAGGAACATGTGCCAATGAACGAAAGTCACTCAACTTGAATACTTTGTTTGGCAACTAAGCAGTGTGTAACCTTATAAATCTAGATTCAAGGCGTGAAACATAATTATATTAGGTCGGTCCTGTATTATTATGCACGTTGGTTGTAATATGCGATCTACTAGCAAAGCAGGACAATTTGTTTTAATATGCAAATTCCAACTATCTTTGTACATTTAAAATTACTGCAGATTGTCGGTTTGTTTACGAAATATTAAAAAGTTATATAAATTGATCTGAAGTTTTATTAATAAAGAAAACCTTTGCTGCCTTCATAGTAGAAAGGAGATTATAAATGTATTTGTTTTCATAATTTTATTATTAAAATTGTTAGGAAGTTCAATTAAACGAATGAACCGAGAAAGGGGCGATTGGACCTCGGCGTCTAGTAGAAGGTACTGCTACAATCCTCCAAAGTTAGCGTATTAAAACATGGGTGCAATGAACCACTGAAATAACAAACCCACGTCAATATTGTTTAACTGGCGCGGGGTAGATTTTGCATGGTTTATAGATATAGTTTCCTAGTTGTTTCCAGCACCCGGCAACGTTCTGTTAACTGACTAGTCTGTATATATTGTGGTTACAACGTTATGATCTTATGAGGTCTCATTCAACTAGCCAGCCTTTTTCAGAACATTATCGCCAAGCCGACCTTTCTATGCTGCTACGATGACGCATTTCTTGTGCGCCTTCAATCGAGCTTTTAAAATGCGATGATGTGTCGTGTTTCGTCCGTGTCTTGAGTCGCCTATCCCTGTGACAAGCATCGCCTGTCCAACGTCTGGCCGGACTTCATTGCACGCACACCCCTCCAACTCGGCTATTGGAAGAACATCAAATAAACGTCGACACTGCGTTATCGGGTCAGACTCGGCTACATCGGAAAATATATAATGAAAGAGGTTGCGTAAATGAGGTCCCGTGCGAGCCGCCAGCCGGGATAGGCTCCGGTAGCAGCGGGACAATGCGTGCTGTCATACGGGGCGATAATTGAGACTTCGGTCGTGTGACGCGCCATTGTGTGACGTGTCAACGCGGATTGGTTGTCTGTTCAGGCGGGCAAACAAGGTCGTTGTTGCGGCGCATAGTGAGCGCTGTTTAACGACGATTACGCCAAACTACTTTCACCGCGAACGGTGTCGACACAAACAAAGAGGTGTCGAACAGACACCAACTCGTGCAGAGAAACGGACACACGCAGCGCTCTACAAGTTGTGCTCTGTAATTGGCTCTATGTCCGATGAATGCAGCCAAACAAACCCGCTATTCCGTCAGCGACATCGTCGACGATTCGGTGATAATGAGAAATTCAAACATTTACAAACAACGCCGTTTCAATGGCTCATGTTTAGCTGGTAAATAGAGACGAGCTTCAAGGAAAATGTAATCAATGTATAGGGAGTATTAAACGCCTCGACGGGGAACGTAAGCACTTAGCATGACGGCGAAAGAACTGGCGAGATGTTTGTGTTCGTTGCGAATACGATCAAAATGTCGTGTGTGACTGAAATCTCACGAGGAACGAACGGAGAAAGTGGAACGTTTTAAAATGTAGTTAAACATTCTTGATCATATACAGAAATATTTTTGTTGCGTTCATGTGGATGCTTCCACTGATTCCATGACCAAATTCAGAAACACCGCTGAACATTATCGATGATTGCAACTTTGTCAAGATATCACGTCACGGGCGGATCCAGAAATCGAGTCTAGGGGGGGGGGCACAAAAACCTCCACTGGTGGCCAATTCAAATGGTGTAGCAGAAATTGTCGAGCTGCCGCGCCGCGGTAACTTCAGCCGCCGTCTCGGTTGGACTGGTGATATCAGAAGACGGGGTGGGGGGGGGGGGGGGGGGGGGTGCAGTAGAAAATGTGCAGTAGAAAATGTTTCGTCGCTGCGTGGCCGTATCTTTTTCAGCTCTTCTTCAGCGCTTCGCCCGCCTAGCTCGACTGTCACCATCGGAAGACAAACGAGGGGGTTGCTGTTGAAAAATGTGTTCGCCATCGCATCGCTGTCACTTCAGCATAATAACCTGAACGGGGGCACATTTCAAACGGTCTAGGTGGGCACGGTAGCATGGGCCCATTGTAACAGGTCTGCGGGAACGCTAAATTCCTAAGGTCTAGGGGGCCACGTGCCCCCTGGATACGCCTATGCATGTTACAGCAAAAATATGACGCAAAACGTTTTTGCGACTGAAGTTGTAAAGTACGATTTAGTAATAAAATAATAAAATACGTCTTTGATGTAATGGACCGTGTGCACTATTACGTAATTTGCCGTGGAAGCCCTTCCGGCGCAAAGCGTGTGGGTTTAATGATAGTCAAACAGTTCTGAATAATTTTTTTAGGAATCACGTGAATTAATTCGAAATAATTTATTGGAAATAAGACGATAACGAAACATGAGAAATCGTTTTGATGAGGTACCTTTAAGTGTGCTGCGCAGTCATCCCAAATGTGTAGGACTAGATGCACGCAGACCGAAAAGAACCCCGAGGGAGTTAAACTCTTTGGCTGAAGAGAAAACAAATACTTGCCAAAGACGAAAGATGACTAGCCTAAGCGTCTATTGATGGCAGGAAAATAAACGCAACTTTAGCGAATAATCCCGTGTGTAAACATTGTAATACCTATGACGATCTGAACAATTGTTGAACTAACGTGTTCTTATGTTTTCTTGTGGACGTCTGTGAAGCATGTTTCTTCTATAACGCTACGATTAAGTTTACGCATTCGGGTGTGGCTCACAATGTTTATCCGAGAAGAATGCGTTGGTCTCTTTCGGCACGCAGAAAAAAGACTCTCTTGCCAGCTCTCCTTATTCTTTAGACACGCAGCAGTCACAGTGTAGCCTACCCAATACACAGTGGTGACTAAACGGATTGTGTTCAGTGATAACTTTATTCCGTCTTGCATGCATGACCATTTCGGTAGGTTCTGGTTTCAGTTACTCGCTAATTAAGTACCTGTTTTGCGCTTTACGGAACACGCAATTCACCGAGATGAATACAATGTTGTCCATTCATTTCAATGGTACTCATGGAAATTCGCTTCAGTCGTCGAAATGTCGTTCCACTGGCCACAAACTTATTAAAAGAAAGGCATCGAATGAGGAATGTGAAGTGCACAACCTGTATTATAATAGAAGCGTGGCTGAATTCTTCCCAGACAGATTGTGATGATTTTCGAATGAACAGGTTTATCTTGTTAAAGAGAGCTGTTACTATTACTTTGTGTGTGTGCGTACGTGCGTGCGTACGTACGTGCGTGCGTCCGTGCGAAGGCGTGTGTGGTGTGTACAAATGATACAGGTAATCATAACTGTTTGTTTCGTTCCACGAAGCTCCCAATTTTGTCGAATTGTTTAAAAGACGTTAGTGCAATGTATGTCAACCTGAGTTTACCTACCTCCCTTGTTGTGACTAACATAACACGTCACCCTAGGACCTAGGCCTATGACAACTAACAACCTGTGCGTGTTAACACACAATCCTATTTTCAGCTCTTACTATCGCCTGCGTATTTTATTTCCTCGGTATTCCCGCATGACACAATACAGCGAAGAAGCCTTTAGTGACCCGTCGGCAAACTTCACGACTGTAATGAGCTGACACATATGACCCCACACAAGCATCATAATGAAACCATCGATAAGAGATCTTTCCCGCAGTCCAACCACGCGGAATCAAGAACATAATATTTCAAAATCTTAAAACGCACATAAGGAATACTAGCCAGATGAAGTGTCGAATGCATCCTTAGCTGTAACTGCGAACCCAATCCCGTCCCAAGTGGTAGGATAGAGTTCCCGCTGGGCATTGACAAGTCGACGTTTTTTCTGCGGATTAGCTCGGTGCTTCGACGCCAACAGAGAGGAATTGTCCTCAAAGTGACACAGGACGGTTGACGCCGACATGTTTCGTCGCCGACTCGCCCTAACCGGACGGCGGGTATTGTGCCGTGTTTACTCAAGTTGTGTCGGGGGATGAACGAAGTCAGATTACACACTCAGGAGCCGCGCGCCCATCCGACCGGAAAACGACGTGTCAAGCCGCCATTGTGCGGTACTTGTCGGGGGCGTGTTTGTGGTCCAACCTATCAAATTTGGTATGAACGCACTCCCGCGGTGGGACTTTATGTGCTCCGGACGTCGTTATTCCGCTCGCTTGCGTGCTCCGTGCGTTGTTTACGCGCATTTCGTCGTGTTGTTTCAACGGTTGTGTGTGGAATCGGGGAACCGACTTGAGTGCGCCCATTCGAGCGTTTGTGTGCGTGTGCGTGTGCGTGTGCGCGTGTGCGCGTGTGTGCATGTGTGCGTGTGTGTGCGTCCGTTTGCGCGTGCGCGCGTGCATGTGATTGTGTGTCATGTTATGTGTCATTGTTTTGTTTGTAATGCATGCCTTCATGCGTCCTTGCGTGTGCGTGCGTGTGCGTGTGTCGGTTGCTTTATGCGGGTCTGTGAACCGTGTTAATGCCAGCGTTAAAACACCATTCTACGACGCACGATGCACGATGCACGATGCACGACACACGACACACGACACACACTGGTGGCGGTTTAACGAGTCGGCTTTGTAACATACACCGCAGAAATGTATATAACATTGTACACACTGATGGGTGTGCAAATAAAGTAAGCTGATGTGGGATATGCACAATCCGTGAAGATATAGGCAATTATATAGCGCTGTTCTATCAGAAACGTCGCGAGGCTAGATGACTCGGCTGTAACTGATAATGTCTGCAGACTGTTAGCTGCACTATGTCAAAATATTTATGCAAAAAGCTACACTTATTTCAATGTAAAACGTACAACCATCGATCAATGCCAGTTCACGAAAACATGACGCATCATTTTTGAGCAACGGAGGACACTGGGTAACACAAACATTATGTTCAGAAATGAACAGGGAGCAACAAACGGAAGATCGAACTGGAAGAAAATGTACTACGGATCGGAATTCAAAATATAGATACATATTGAGGAAAAGAAAGAGAACCAGATACTGAAACTAATTATAGTGTTATGTTCTAGAAAGACTATCATTGTTATGAATATACACAATCAGTATACAAATATGCCTATGGATGGTCTTGGTGAGGATAGAATACAGCTAAGTCACCACACGGCAAACATTCCGTTGTGGAACTTATCGTCTAACAAGAAATTGACAAGGAGTAATGTGTAAAGTACTACTGAGGACCGTGTTATTTAAAACAATTACCGTTACCAGCTTTACCTGCACAACGAGAAGGTATCGTCAAACAAAGAAACAGCAAGCCTTTACGAAGCCATATCTATAGCAGAAGAAATGGCTATACGGTCCTATATCATACACGACCGACCAAGCGCGAATATAGAACAGCAGTGTAAGGAGCTGAAAGGGGTTGTAGCAAAGACCAAAGCGGAAACCAATGCGGTTTGGTTTCAAATGAAATTTCATGTTCAAAAGAAGGTACCCATTTGGTGGAAGGAGGAAGGAGTCAATGACTGCAGAAACGTAATAAACAGCGCTGGATAGAACGGCGCTGTAGAAGCTCACACCTGTGTTTCCGGCACTCGTTACAAGACGCGCCCAATGCAACAAGAGTGTCGAGGATCTACAAATAAGTCCGAATAAAAATGATTTCCTGAAATATTCAAACTACAGAGTGGCATCGTTGCTCACCCACTTGACCACTGCATATCGAGCGGTTCTTGAGAGGGAGAAGATCGAGATGGGTGTTAGAGGAGCAGCTACGGTCATGACAACGTGTCAGAAGTTGAGAGGAACATATAGGACCAGTGTTTATATAATTCCTTTTTTCCGGAAAGTGTTCGATGGGCAAGGTCATTGGGAATGAAAATATGGAAACAAGCAATAATAAATATGTTTGTCGGCACCAATGCAATCAGTCAGAGTGAAGTGACGGCGGGAGCTGGCAAGAGGCGATGGTTCGATATCATCTGAGGAATAAGACGGAATTCCGCTTTTATTAATCGCACATATACATTTGTTATTTAAATATTCAAATGTGTTCAATCTGCAGCGTCCGAGGCAAGCAGATTATATGCAGAAGATGTCCTAACGAAGATTGACTTTCTAAGATGTTTGCTAATAGTTGTTCGCATACGATATTTCACCGCCTTAGTAATATACGGGTTAGCCCAAGCTATCTCTACATATGCATTCATACTCAATAATAGCGTACAATAGTGTACACGAAAACAATCTCACAAGTCATACAAACATTCAATGTAAAACTAACTGTATTGTTTAGCAGTGAACGCTGCACTTTGCCGAAGCAGCTAGTATGAAATCGTTTACGTTGGACAATAACAGTAGCCAGGCACCTGTGGAACACAATCACCAACATCAAAGAAATGTCGATAATGGAATGTTACAAGATTATAATAACCGTACAGATTGGAGGAAGTTGATTTCTTACTAAAAATGTCATGAATTCTATATATTGTAACTTGAAGTCCTAACTGGAACATGGTGAATGAGCATTTTGAAGCCCACAAACACGCACGCGCACGTCAGAAGTGCCCACGCATGCGCGCATAGACACACACACACACACACACACACACACACACACACACACACACACACACACACACACACACACACACACACACACACACACACACACACACACACACACACACACACACACACACACACACATCCACCCCCACAATTCGCAGACCCGTTTAGTCAGCACGGGTTCTTCTGCTCCGTGCCGTTCCGTGCCTCTCCAGTCGCCCTGCCTCGGGCCCCTCTCACAAACACCGTAATTACAACGTGTCTCACGTCGCTAGCAGCTCACACGAAAACAATCCATCCTTTGATCAGCACCTCCTTCTACAGAACAACCAAATCATTACGCCGTTTGTTTCTGAAGCTGACAGACCACCGCGCGTCTTCAGCAACCAGCGCAACCCTGCAGGCGATAATTTCGACGGATAACTGAGTAAAATAATGTGTTTGGTTGTATCAATTGTGGGATCTAATCTCTTTGATTCGGGGCACTTCTTGCTGGTAATTTGGACCGATGCTTGTAATTACTGGCAGCAAAGGATACATAATATTGTTATTGCAGAGAGGATTACGCGGGAGACTTGTTCTACTCGCGGTCTAAACGAAGGGCGTATCTTAGGTTTCATTGACGAATCGAATCCACGATTTGTGGGTCGTACATTTTGCTTGATCGTTGAACTGTTGTACGAGTTGTACGAGTGTATTCGATCGATGCTATAGAATGTGCTAAACAGCTATAGTTTTTTCTTTGTTTAAATATCATTAACTATATTGTACAGCGCATCAATCCGCTAAGCGCGATTTAGCGGTTAATAAATGTATTATTATTGTCATTGTTATTATTATTATTTAATTCTTAGATCAGGCTTATGCAAAGCAAAGCGTAGCCGCAATCATGTGATTTCAGCTCAATAACTTTATGTAATCGTGTGTGTGTGTGTATGTGTGTGTGTGTGTGTGTGTGTGTGTGTGTGTGTGTGTGTGTGTGTGTGTGTGTGTGTGTGTGTGTGTGTGTGTGTGTGTGTGTGTGTGTGTGTGTGTGTGTGTGTGTGTGTGTGTGTGTGTGTGTGTGTGTGTGTGTGTGTGTGTGTGTGTGTGTGTGTGTGTGTGTGTGTGTGTGTGTGTGTGTATCTCATAATATATATATATATAATATATCATAATGGTGCGTATATACATATACATACATACATACATACATATATATGTATATGTATATGTATATATATATATATATATATATATATATATATATATATATATATATATGTATGTATCTGTATATATACGCACCATTATTAGATATTATATATATATATATATATATATATATATAGATACCGAAAGTATTGGGCTGTCAGTCTGTGCTGCCGGTTTAATTATCCATTTGTCATCTGGAGTGTTTGCCCTGGATGGCAATGTTGCTAGACTACCTCTTCTCCGCCCCCACTGGAGCATAAAGCGTCAAAACATTTCCTCCACCTCGAACTGTGTGTGTGTGTGTGTGTGTGTGTGTGTGTGTGTGTGTGTGTGTGTGTGTGTGTGTGTGTGTGTGTGTGTGTGTGTGTGTGTGTGTGTGTGTGTGTGTGTGTGTGTGTGTGTGTGTGTGTGTGTGTGTGTGTGTGTGTGTGTGTGTGTGTGTGTGTGTGTGTGTGTGTGTGTGTGTGTGCGCGCGCGCTAGTGTGGAATCCAGAAGAAAGTACAAAGTGAATCATTGCAAGTATGTCAATATGTGCAAACAATAAAGGGCACTATTTTGATGACCTGTCATGTATACACTGTCGCATTGAATGTTCATACATGTTTGTTGGGGTCCACAAGTACACACGCACACATGCACGCATACATGCACGCACTCACGCACGCCCACTCGCACCCGCACACACACACTCTCTCTCTCCGTCCCTCCGTCCCTCCCTGTCGCCCTCCCTCCCTCCCTCCGTCCCTCCGTCCCTCCCTCCCTCCCTCCCTCCCTCCGTCCCTCCGTCCGTCCCTCCCTCCCTCCGAGTCCCGTCTAATTAATTCTCTCTTTTTGTAGAATAGTGTGCGCGACTTCTTATGAGCTAACATTGAGTAACAACGAACCGCTTAACACGTATTCACCCCCACTAAATAAAAATTACGTCACGGAGAAATTGTATAAAAATGGCATTTGGTAAAACCCTCATACACCTTCGCTGACATCTCCTACGCTTGCACGAACACGAGAAGCCGTTTCAAGAAGTGCGAGTCCCGTGGGCTTCCTAACGCCCACCGCGCGCGCGTCTCACAGGACACGCGCATTAACAAAACACACGACACGTCTGCGACGACGTCCAGCTGCGCGACGCCATTACAGACCCGCAGAAAACGAGTCGTTTCTTTCAGACGGCCAAGGAACAGCGAGCGCCGACAACTCACAGCGCAAAACCGTCGTCGTCGTGTTTGTCAACGCCACGGCCGTGTCCCCCGTCGAGACTAATTAGTTGGTCCCCCGGGGAGCTGTAGACGCACAACGCCTTGCCTCGTCTTACACGCGCTCGGCACAATTTATATATTTACGCAGCGTTTGAAAGGCACCAGCGGGAAACACAATTCTTTTATTTACCCGTGTTGCCAAACAGTCTTTCAACGGTGTATTCCGCGGAAGGACCACGCCAATCTCGCCAATAATAACCCGACACATTGTCAATGACGGCGTTGGTTTGTGTTGACAGTCGGTAATGCGACTGACGGCTATAGACGCACTTCTGTGTATAGTTGCTTTAAATGCAATAACACTAGTCTTTACCCACTGTCACTCAACCCTTGAGCGAAACGATCGTTGAAGTGAACGTCTGGCTGTTTCGTTGACTACCAGCCGCCACTAGGCTCTAAGTCCTGTGTCGTCCTGATGAGACTGTTGACGTAGTCCACACATACCGTCCTTGGTATTCACCTTCTACCGTTGACAGTGCCCTGAACACTTTCTTAGGCGCGATGCCGTTGTGGCGTATGGTTTCATTAAAAATTATATTAAGAACAAGTTTTGGTGGTTTTCGCTATACAAATCCGTTGGTCTTGCATGTTCTTTTTAAAACATTTTAAAGATTCTTCGAAGGCACTATGCACCTCAAAATACTATAATCTCCTATAAGTTATTTCGCGTTCATGGTGCAGCTTTCACATCCGTAGATCACAAAGGATATATTTGTTTGTTAATGCAACACACCCTCTCGTTCGATACAGCCTATTAGGAGACTCTTGAATAGCTTAACCTTGCATGCATGGTTGCTGCAGTGATGTCCTGTAATTATTCTATATTGTTTACGTCTCATTACAGCTGACCAATGTTGCAAGTCTAGTTTGAGCTTTTGTGGCACCACTGGAGCGATCTTCGAATACGATAACAGCTTCGATCTATTTGGAGGACTGTCATTTATTATTTTAATACGCTAATGTTGTAGGCATTCTGGCAATATCCTCTTCCCTGTGTCGAGGTTCACTCGCCTCTTTCTGTGTTCATTCGCCTCGTTGGATCATTGCTCTCTGATATACCAATTGAGATGTGTTGTTTTGGATTAACGATGTGTGCCTTTCACAAACCTCATTTTTTATTCGAACGTCTGTGTGTTAGATGATTGACTAGCCGAGTTACCTGGCGTTGCCCGAGGAATAAAGGCAGTCATACGTATTTTCTAATTTAAGTATAATAATAAACTTTCCTGGGTACGTCCAACGATATCATAAATGTAGGTGGCATTATTATGTTTAATAGTGAAATAGAATTCGGCGGCAGCCGACTGCGGTTTTGAAATTGTGTACCTCGAGATTATCACTACCACGGACAAATTTCGAAACACTATCTAAATCTACGAAACACCCAAAAGTGCCCGCTAGAACGCACACAAAATGTCAGCCCTATACATGCAAAACTGATGGAGGTATGGGTTCATAGACAGACAAAGAGGCAGAGAACCGTACACTGTTTTGTAACATAAATGTAATATTATCGTGAACGAAAATAAAGGTTAACAATGTATACACATCTACACGATAACAAAAATGTGTTCCTTTGTAACAACTGTTGGGTAGTGAACTTGCAGGCAGTCGTGTCATGAGCGACACCTCCCCGATATGTCGACGTTCGGAATGGTCGGCCGTCCATGGTTTCCTCGCCGGCCTCTCGCTGCACTTTGGGGCAGGGGCGAGGCGCGACGGAGACAAAGCCAGCGACGAAGACATCGATACGGAAGACAAGCAACATAGGATGCGCGTCTAATGGACGAAATGGACTTGACGCTGTCGGACATTGCTGGACTTCCGTCGACCGATACTGGGAGTATCTTGACCGCCGGTCAACTAACGGGCGGTCTCACAAGTGCGCAAAGTCCGAAAACAACGGACACAACTACGTACTGGTGGTACTGGTTTGGTTGTCGCACAAAAACAAATCGCGTCAGTGGCGCATCATACCTAACCAGTGAAATTGGTATTAATGCACAATGACGCTATTGTGGATTGGAGAACATGGCAGCGTGTTGTATGTATTGTGTCTTTGTAGCCACGCCACATCAGTTTATTCAAATTAAAACAGCAATATGCATATTTGATTTGTTCTAATACATTATCAGTATGTTGTTGGAGCTGATTTGTAAGGTACCGTGAAACATTCAAGGACAACACACTTCCAATATGCCTCAAAAGTCAAATTTTAATCAATCCATCTTACCATTTATAACACACGGTGCGAACGATGGTCAACGACGAAACAGTTAAAACTAAACTATGATTAACACATCGGACCATGGAAAGAAAGACGGTGACCATTAAGCTGAAATATAAAAGCTCGCATGACGTCATGCGAGGAAGAACAAAAGTATGAGAAATAATGATATATATAACAATGTGGAGATGGGCATGGTTGTGTCGCCAGAAAACAATATAACACATTAACCATTAAAAGAAATTAAACCCAACTCAGAAAAGGGAAAATATTAAGAGGCAGGTAGAAGAGACGATTGCACAAAGAATGAGATAGACGGACACATCTTTGGGACGACTACATCCTGCAGTTGATGAACAAGGAGTATATACATAACAGATAAACGATAAAAGTTAAATTATCTCAAAGCACACACCATACAACCACTGGGGGATTAGTTTGTTTTGACTTTGAGAAATCGTGAGACCGTCCCTAATGAACTATTTAGCGAGATCTGCCCAGACCGAGCGGCCGGGGTAATTGAACCCTGGCGGCAGTATTCGCTTACCGGACAGCCGCTGGGCTCACCGGACAACAGGTGGACACTGACTGAGATCATCCGCGGTTGTGGTGCCCACGGTCACTCCATTTTCCGGTCAGTTGTCACGCGGTCGCAGCGGAGTCCACTCGATTAGTCCGACTGTTGCGGTCCATTAACACCGAGGCACGACCAAACATGTCTCTCCAAAAGAACATCTGCTCGTATTACGTCAATAAGTAGGATAAGCCCGAAAACATAACACGGCGGCTATGGAAGAACATGCTTCTTGCGTATACACTGGCTGGTATTGGATACGTCTATGACTCTGGTGCAGCTGATAAAAGACCATCCGCCTCCCGTCGTTACCTGTCTCTCAAGAACCCCTTCAACCATTTCGGGATAGATGGTTTCCAAGATGGTAGCGTCCCACAACGTTGTCTGAAATGACACTTCACTACACAGGCAGTCACCGATTCGGTTTCAGCAAGCCACACCGTGCATGCAGAAACCATATAATATATTAACTATTAACTTAAGCCAAAGGAAACATCCAGACTCCAAACCACAATATATGATATATTATATATTATATATTACATATTACATATTGCATATTGCATATTGCATATTGCATATTGCATATTGCATATTACATATTGCATATTATATATATGTATATATATATATATATATACATACATACACACGTATATATATATACATATATATATATATATATATATATATATATATATATATATATATATATATATATATATATATCATCCTTTTATATAGCGGTCTATATATATATATATATGTATATATATATATATATATATGAATATATATATATGTGGATATATATATGTATATATATATATATATATATATATATATGAATATATATATATGTGGATATATATATGTATATATATATATATATATATATAATTATATATATATATATATATATATATATATAATTGTATAGTTGTTTGTTGTTCTCATATTATACCCCTGAATGTCTCGAGGGTCCGCGTTATATGTACATTTTTTTTCTTTTCATCTCGCTATTTAATATATGAAAACTTAACGTTCATATCGCGGGAGAGGAAGGAAAACACTTAATAAGACAACATGTAATCGTTGTATTAGAATCCATCCTGTTTTTAATTTCTAAAAGTATTTAAATTAACTCGTACAAAAAGACAAATTTCCTTGTAATATTAAGGTAACATTATCACAATGCAAATTCGTATGCCGCGCTATATAACAGTAGTGATTACATACAATCGATTCGTACAATACCCTGTCTTCTGTTTTTTGTTAGACATATGACAAAATTAACGTATGTGTGAAACTCACAAACGAACATAGGATCTCATTATGACACAATAACGATTGACAACATAACTTTTTTAATTGGTTTAGTGGTACGGACGGTAGATTAAATATTTCCAAGGTATCTGTCAGATGTTACATTTTACATCTGTCAAGGAATATGCCAATTTAACGGTTATTTCTTCATTTATTAACTATATTTATATCTATATTTATATATATATATTTTTTGCAAACTAGTTAATGAAATATCTTCTTAACATTAACCCGTCACCCCACTGTGACTCGCTCTCTCGTCGTGTTGCATTCTCAATTATAGACGTGACTCGTACGAGCCCACTTGATCGTCTGTGGTGTGTTCGTACGTAATCGCAGTTATACCTTTAGACTGGACACATTAATTAATGATGCCACTACTACACTATCGCCGTGTGCTTTGTCTCGACATGCACACGCCACTTCGGCGTGTTTGTCGCACGAAAATTAAAGATGCTCGCCTTTCAGTTGCAACTTCTCTTACGCAACCAACTCTGTGCCGCGGTGGACCAGTCATTACCCCGACGACGTAGGCGCCGAGTGCCGTATCGGCTGCTCAGGCGGCCGTGTTGATCTCGTCAAAGCAACCTTTGATCGCCTGTAAAGTTTCTGTCACAGAACTAAATATCACTAATGGGGTCTCCAGTTGCATGGACACAATGACGTCACGTCTGTGCCCCGAGGGAGACTGGTCAAGCACAATGGCCGGCCGTCAGTGTGATGGATCTCTTCTTCTGTGTTTAGTTTCTATTGGTCAGCGGGTTGTGTGCTGGTTGATTTGACACCGACGATTGAAGAGGACGATTCTTGTATTATGAAGTTAATTTAAGAAATTATATTTAATATTGCCAAAGGCGTTGAACGGTGAGAATGCACGCGTCACAATTATATCGGTGCATGGCTACTTGTGAACATACAATATATATATATATATATATATATATATATATATATATATATATTGTCTGTCCACAAGTATATATATATATTTGCATATATATATATATATATATATACAAATATATATATATATATATATTGCAATCTGAGTTTAAATAACCTTTCTTAACCGTTTTTGGAGAATGTGTATGTACAATATGAACAATGTTTATAGTAATTTGTGCATACTTGTTACCATGTATATGTCATTTTTGCATAATATGATAAGTTATTCGATACATTAAGTTTGTTTATATTACCCATCGCCATGCCCAACCAGCGGAATAATAAACATATGGCACGCGGATATAATTGTTCGTCTTTTGTGCAGTTTTATCTTACCATTTAACATTACAACTGTATATGAAAACAATTGATATGCTGTTGAGGAAGGAGATATGTAGTGCGGCGTTGATTCACTATATATTTGTATTTAAAATATAGACGATCTCACAAAACATCTTTAATACGCAAACTTTTGAATATTGTAAATGTATCATGTAAGCAAGTAATACTTATCATTACCATAAATTTTCTTAGAAGCGGCCAAACCGTGCGCTCAAATTAAAGGTCCATTAAAATTAGAGCAATAAAAAATCGCCCTATAAAAGTATAGAATATCCTCCAAATTATAATCAAAATACACTAGCAAAAAATGCCCGTCACCTGAGATGCCTTGGTAGTAAATAGTCGTGATAGTAACACTTACCAAATGTTAGAAAACACAGAGATTCGTTAAATAAACAAATAAAGCGTTCGCAGATAGTCTTTGTTTGTTCAAAATGACGAATGTCGAAGATAATGTGAAGTTCACGTCAATCGATAGGTCCTGGTCGTGATACCGGTAGTGTAGAATTGTCAAATAGTATTCGTTTTTGCTATGCAATTGACACAGGATATACATAAGCATTATTTTGTGTCTGCGTCTACTCCATAATGCCAAGTCTACGACACAGGAGCCGTTTTCCCGAAGTTTATACCGCGCGCGCGAGGTTCTTGCAATTGTTAGGTTACGTTTTACGTATTACGCGGACATTACATTGTATCCATTACGAGCACATTACGTTTTCAGGTAAGAACCGTTAAGGAACGAACTGATTTACGAACTTAAAGGTGTCTTGACATATATGGGGTATTTTGAATGAAAATATATAATTATGTATTACGTTCTGCTCTAGGGGTCGCCGATTAATCCTTGAAAGTTCGGCGTTCGAGATTCAAGCCGTTTAAAAGGAAAAGGTTAAGATACATACGCTAGGTCGATCATGGTTAGATTATTATAAAGCGCGATTCCAGATCCTTAGAACAGCATAAAGCGCTTCACACTTCATTCCCTTGCAAACATGTTCAATCGAACAACGCAACGCAGAGTGAACGAAGTTGCCGAAGATTAGTTAGATAGATTGAGATAGATAGGTCGAGGATTCGAACGCGAAACCTCTCGATTGAGAGCCCGATGATAAAAGTGGCGTTACCGCGCCTTATAACCAATGGTTGGTTATATGCAGAAATGTTTTAATTAACATTGCTGTGTCAATGTCATACCTCATTTGTTAATCTACGCGTGTTAGGGCTGTTTCCATATTTTACTATTATACATCGTATAAAGTTATAAACACAGGAATGTGAAAAAAACAATAAATCACGCAGTAAAAACGGCGTTGTTCACCTTTTAATGTGAAGCTTTATTGGTGTGTTTTAACTTAAATAAAGCTGTCTCTGTGTGTGTGTCGTACAACTGGAATATTTTTCCATCCGTCAAGTAGTGTATTTTCAAAAATATTAAGTCAAAATCATGATAATAAAAAATTGACATTATTTGCAATTGTCCGATATACAAATACTAATAAAAAAATTCAGGATATGTATATATATATATATATATATATATATATATATATGTATGTATATATATATATATATATATATATATTATATTTATAAAATGTTTAACAATATATATATTGTTAGACATTATTAAATACTTTTAAATTAATGATTTGGCGATTAATTAAAATACTGTATGCTAATCTTACCACACACCCAAACCCCCACACACGAACGCACATACGCACGCACGCACGCATGCATGAACACACGTACGCACGCATGCACGAACACACGCACGCACACACGCACGGCGTTAATTAGAATAACGCAGTCTCTCTACTCTCTATATATGTCGTAATATTAACATATTTTAATTCATTGCCAAATTGTGTCTGAAAAATATAATATATATATACACTGTATATAGTATATGTATGTATGTATGTATGTATGTATGTATGTATGTATGTATGTATGTATGTATGTATGTATGTATGTATGTATGTATGTATGTATGTATGTATGTATGTGTGTATATGTGTGTGTATGTGTGTATGTATATATATATATATATATATATATATATATATATATATATATATATATATGTATATATATATATATATATATATATATAATTATATGTATATATATATATATATTTATATATATAATAAACATATATTAAATTTAATTATATATATGTATACGATCATGGTTGTTACAATTGTGTTTTTTATTTCCGGTTATTGACTTCCACTTCTACGAACACTGCATCGCCAACTTCTCGCGAGCTGCGCCGAACAGCGGACATTCGCGAACAAATGCCAATTCTGACTACGGCGTTTATTTTCTCTGTGGGATTTGCCTTGTGTCAACATTTTCGTTTATTTTCACGGCTGACCGCTAACGTGTACACCGGCACAGCCAAGTCGCCAGTCGCGCCGTCGATCCGTTTAATTTCGTCGTTAATTGGCCCGGCGAAATGATGTTGAGATTGCGAAGGGTAGAGTGGGTCGTATTGCCGAGGCGCCTTATCTGTGGTCGGACCTTGAGCGTCCCCGACACGTTAGAGCGTGTAATTAGTTTTTGATTGTTTGTTTTGCCAGGACGAGTGGCAAGACAGTCTCGCAGGAGTTAGTGTTTGTGTTTCGTTACAGACACCAACCAACGCGCGAAACTCCAGCTGTGGATCTAGGAAATACACGCCTTTAGAACCACGGCCTTTATAGCAGGGGTTTTGCAATTACCGCAAGAAATGGAACCCGAAGGGGGAAGTCGTGGCAAAATCGCATATAAGCAACAGTAAATTGTAAGCTTAGAGTATGCGCAAAAATAAAGACGCAACTTTATGAGGCGGATATAAGATCGTAGTAGACCTTATATTATTATGTGTATCTTTTGTTTATCGAGAAATCATAGACACATTTGTTTTGTCTTTTGTTTGTGTCACACAATTTAGGAATTTATAATAAAAGTAATAGTCTTTATGATCAACTCTGAAGTTAACTTTATTCTATTGATTGGTTTATAAGTGCGATGATATGTTGGGTGTACGCTGTACTTTATGGATGGGTTTATTTTGTTTTGCTACTTTCAGTGTCATACATTTTATTTCTTTTGCTCCTTGGTGTATTCATACAACCAATTCGTTTACGATGTTGCCGTCGGGAGAACTGATCACGTTTCAATGATCTCAGGTATAGGCAGAAGACCCCTCGATAAGAACAGAGCGCATGAAAACACGTAAGTACAGTCATTTGCAAAAGTTTAATACCAGGCACGATTTTAAAGCATTTTATGGTATGGCATCAGATTGCATCAGATAATGTCTGGATTGCATCTTCCTATTTGGAAGCAATACGCCTAGTCAGTACTTCTAGGTCATTTGTTTGCTGCTGTCAGTATCGATTAGGTGTTTTTCAGTTTTGTCTTCATCCCTGAAATGGGCAAAAAATCATCTTTGACAGAGGTTCTAAGGGCACAAATAGTGACTCTACATGGAGAAGGATATACGGAAAGAGACATTAGTGCTAAATTACGTTATTCCAAGACAGCCGTGCACAACGCCATCGTCAAATTCAATACTGATGGCACTTTTCGAGACAGTAAAAGGAGTGGTCGTCCACGGAAAACTACGCTCAGGGATGACCACGCAATGAGACGCATCGTGATGCGCTCGCCAATGAGCTCATGCAAGAAAATTCGGGCTGCTTTACGCTTAAAAGGTACGGAAATAAGTTTCAGTACTGTTTCGAGACGTCTCTGCAAGGAATTTGGGCTCAAGTCCCGCAAGCCGGCCGGGAAGCCACGCCTGACACCTGTGATGAAAAAAAGAGACTTGACTTTGCCAGACGACATCGCCACTGGACTCTCGCGCAGTGGAAGAAAGTGTTGTTCTCAGATGAATCGACCATGCAACAGTTTATACTTCGCAAGAGGCACGTTAGGCGGCCAGTAGGTAAGCGATTTGATGAGAAATATACAGCAGCCACAATGAAACACCCGCCAAGTCAGATGATTTGGGGTGCCATGTCATGTGTTGGCCCTTCTGGTCCGTATTTTATTCCACCTAACACCACTATGAATGGACCTAGGTACGTGGAGTTGCTGAAGGAGAAGCTGAAACTGCATATGGACATCCACAAATGTACGATTTCCATGCAAGATGGCGCTCCTTGTCACCGATCCAAGGTAGCCACTGATTTCCTCAAGAAGAACAAAATCTCCGTGCTGGAATGGCCTGGGAACAGCCCAGATCTAAACTATCTAGACTATAATGAAGGATAAGGTGGCAGACAAACAACCATCAAGCTCCCAAAACTTGAAACAAGCTATCAAGGACGTTTGGGTCACCGAAATCACCCAGGAGTACTGCGAATCTTTGGTTTCTAGCATGACATATCTCATCCAGGCGGTCATTGACAGCAAAGGAGGCCACACTTAATACTGAAAAGTAGAGACACTGACACTTTTGGACGACATAAAGTTTCATATTATGTTGTACTACGTTTATTTGGCGAAATAAACTGATATAATGTTATGTGAAGGCCAAAAAATCATAGTTTTGTCAAATTTCTTCAAAAAATCGTGCCTGGTCTTAAACTTTTGCAAATGACTGTAATTAACTCTAAATATATGTCGTTGAGTTTTCTTAAATCCCCTGAACCCGATATCCCATTGGTCTTTCTCCGGTGTGGCACACCAGATTTAATAGTGAAAAGTATCACACTGTCGCAAATGCGTAAAGTCTATTGTAATCATTGTATATGATTTAAACTGAGTGTGGGCAACTATATTTGGCGAAAGTTTCGTATTTCCACAGAGTCGTTTTTATTATAATTTTTTTATCAAAATTTCGTTAGTGACAGTCATGGTTATTCATATGATAATTCATTCATACACGTTACACTAAAAAGATTGCCATATGTCACAGAAATAATATAAGCAATGTTTGTGCGAAACTAACTATTTTTGCAGGGTATAGCAAATGAACTTGACCAATGGGATATCGGATTCAGGGGCTTTAAATATTTCGCCAGGGAGGATGAAGATAGAACGAGACAAGTGGATCTCGACACCTCGGAAGAGATGCACTTACTACATCCCAAAGTTAGCGCACTAATATATAGGAATGCTAGCGTGACATATCATCTCCTTTAAATATAAATTGCGCTTATAAGTAGCCTCTTTTAATGGGCTTCTTTGAAAACCATTGCATATTAATCATATCAAACAGATGGTGTGGCAATCTCCGATATACTGTAACGGAGGTCATAGCGAAATAATTAAAACAACATAACGTATAGGCAATGGCTGTCAAAATTAGCTTGCAAATTGTGTATTTGAAGGAAATCAATTTTCTTATAGATCCCGGTTCACAGCAATGCAAACAAATGCAGTGCGAGAGACCACTATCTGGAAAATCCCGTGTTTAAAAACACTAACCGTTCGATTGAACAGGTCTACCGGGGAGTGAATTGTAAAGCGTTTTGAGCAGTCCTAGGATTTGATTCCATGCAATCTATATATAAGAATTATAACACACCGGTCCTTACATAGAATTTCTTTCTTTTTACAAGTATCGAATATGACACACTTCTACGTTTCCACCGTCAGTGTTACCTTCTCCAGGAACTGGTTGTAGAAATCGGTCAAACTTTATAGGTGTGAAAAGAAGAAAACTCGATTTAATTTATTCTTCCAATATGACGAAATGTTTACCAATAGCACAAAAACGTAGCTAAAAGTACAAAATTGATGTAGTTGTATTTACTGTCACAGCAGTTGAAATGGTGTTCGGATGAACAGGTCTATCAGGGTAGGGTGTCAAGTGCTCATAAGACTGGATACCGCGCTTTGTAAGAACTTATACATTTATGGTTTTTTTTTATTTTACTTTACACTTTTGTCAATAGTTCACCGGTACATATACTGATATCGCCGTTATAAGAACAGTTGGGATCACCTTCGAAATCTTGGTTTGACATGTGATGTTTGCATCAGTTTGAAACAAGAAAAGCTTTATACTTACGTGAAAAAGAACTGACTTCAACCACATATTTCCATATATTTAAAAATTAATATAATGTTGTTGTTGTGAGCTACTTCTGGTTAATTAAAACTGCATTTCACGATGGACCTACCGTCAAATTTCATCGAGGCAAACGTCGTTATAATTGACGACCTGTCCAAATACAGAACACCAAGTCGGCGTGTAGCGAGCGACACAGCTGACTTGTCCGTGAGGTGATTATCTGCATGCTGTGTAAATATTTGTTCAGACGCCAACAGTCGTGTTGATAAGGTCCCGTAAATTGTTGCTTCGCGTCGCCATCACGAGCTCTATGTGAGAAAGCGCAGAGATGCCAGACTCGGACTAACGCACCCTTGTCGCGTATACACAGAACGAAACATTTTATTATATTTATCATCGCTTTATTTACACTGCTTGCGCTCAATCGCGACCGAGTTCACAAATATTTTGGCAGCGCCCGCTGATCCGATAGCCTCGCGAACGCGACGCTACAATGTGACACAAATCGAGGCTCGCTGCCCGAGGGGGACACAGCTGCCCGGTGAGAGGGAACAGCCGGCAATGAGGGTACATACGTGGATCGGACGCTGTCATCGTCTCGTAGAAAGGGGCGAAAAGCGCCACCCACGTTTTTGTGTTGTCACCGGCAAACTGATGAAATACACCGGCCGCCTGGTGAGGTTGTCGGCTTCCAAGTAAATGTCAGCGAAAGCAGCAATCTGTTTAGCATAAAGCGTGTTCTGTTTTGTTGTTATACGGGTAAACATTTACGAAACGATTACATCCGCCTGAAGTTTACGGAAAGGTGTTGTCGAAGCCTCCCACATGGCGTATAGTGAAATACCACAGCGCGACGATTTATGACATTTGAATCGAATGTGAATTCTAATAATTCGTGGGCGAAGAAAATCGAATAATTTTCGTTCTACAGCAGCAACAAAAGCACAAGAAGAAGAAGAAGAAGAAGAAGAAGAAGAAGAAGAAAAGAAGAAGAAGAAGAAGAAGAAGAAGGCGCAGCAGCAGCAGCAGCAGCAGCAGTAGAAACAGCAACAGCAGCAATAAGCAACAACGACGATAACAACATCATCATTACCTGTCTGGTTTATCCAACTCCAACGCCGATACAAATACGTAATGTCGATGTATTGACAACAATATCAAAAGTAAAGGTAAGTTCCTATATAGTGCAGTATCCAGTCCTCAGGAATGCTCAAAGATCATTACACTTTACTCCCTGGCAGACCTGTTCAATCGAACACTATCTCGACTTCTCTGGGGAATATTATAAAATTGTGTCATAAAAACGTCTCCATGCAGCATTGGGGAGTACAGCTCTGTTGGTGTCCCAATGTTATCGTCACTCTTTTTCAAATAATCTTCCTTTTTAAAACTAATAATGCGTTTTCTATTAAAATAATAACGTAATGCAATGCATATACATTTCTAACAAACAATGACATACACAATTCCTCTACATC